>VYZP01011331.1:14366-30362 GCA_013400635.1 Hypocryptadius cinnamomeus | reverse complement strand
TGATAGACTGGGACTTGGTAAAAAGAATGAATTTTCCATGGTATTATTTAAGTGCCACTAAACTCATCTAAGGTCTTCTGGAAAAAGAGCTTTTCCCACTTTACTGCATTTGGTCCTTGCTGTGTCACCTTTTAAACTGTGAATGCCAAATGTTGCCCCTACAAGCTTACATGTAGTTTTGATTGCCTTCAGTGTACATTTACTCCAAGTACACATGTACCAAAGTGGAGTGACAGTGTTACTACTCTAAGAAAAACAAATTAATAACAGGCACTGAGTGCACTAATTGAACACTGCACTGGTCCTAACACCAACTGATTAAGAATCCAAAGCACCTTAAGAGAGAACAGAAAGTAGATAATTTTCTTCCTCAGAACCTAAATTGTAACTAATTTCTGCTCGCACTGAAACAGCTGAGTACATCACTCTAAGAAAAGGATTTGAATTCAGAAATCTTCTTAACTATGTGGAGATCACTTCAAACACTTTTAGGCTGGTGTTTTGATTTTTAGAGAGCATCATAAGCATGTTGGCAGTTTTTGTTCTCAGCCAGGGATTTTCCAGAGAGCAAAACAAACCGTTTTTTCACTGGTTCCTTAATACTAACATTGCCTGCAATGTGGGCAATCATCTTAATTGCTCCAACATAATTTATCTTCTATGGTTCCAGCACCAGCCCCAGACACTCCAGACATCCAAAATCTGCTCACAGTAAATTGAGATTCAAGGAACAATCTGCAGGCGTTAAGAGCAGTTAAGAAAAAAACAAGCCTGTCATATAGTGGAATATATGCCATTCCTGGAATATATTAATGATGCGGGAACAGGTGAAAATTTTGTGAGAGGCCAAGAAAGACATTGCTTTCCTTCCTCCCTTATTTCGATATCTTATTTTGAATTGCAATTGGACTACTTATTAATTAAAGTATTTTCTAGGATCAGTAAGCTTGGTAGAATTTGTACCTGACCAGGATTTGTACAATGAGGGCCATTATGAGCATTCCATTGCTGGTCTCCAATATTCCTTATTTGAGTATCTCTCAGCAGACTTGTTATAAACTTTTTACAGAATTTGTAGCTGTCATTTCAATTGCTTTGGGATGAAATGTGACCTGTTTCCATCCGAGCGGAAGCCTTTCAGGCTGCCTGTGTGAAACAGACCAGAAATAGAAGTGTTTTCTTCATTGTAGATGCAGCTTCTCACACCAATCCCAATTTAAACCAGAAATATCACAAACAAATCTAAAAGGTGCAGGCTTCAAATCAAGATTAGGAGTTTTACATTTGTCAATCAGCTGCTGAGCTAATGTTCTCTGGTACAGAAGAGAGTGGGAACACATCAACCATTTTGGGAGCCATGTTCAGGCACTACAGCACCAGCCCTGGCTTTGCAAGCAAGCTCATCATGGCAGGGCTTGCCTGGCTTTCACAGTAGTGTTTGACTCACAAGGACTATCCCAATCACAAATCCCTGGCAGGGCTTGTCCCAGTCCTACCCCGCAGCCTCTTGGGCACAGCTTGCCCCAGCTACCGTTGTTTGCCCTTGAAGTGAGTTTCAAGAGTCACAGCTCCATTCTTGCATCCTTCCACAGCGCCTAAACATTTCAAATAGCATCTTATGCCACAGGCAGTGTTTTTTCTACTGCAGAAAAAAAATATGTAAACATACTTTTCAAAAGCCTGGGGTTTATTGTCCAGTTAGGCAAATAATTACAGGTTTTATTACACACCAATTTAAAAAAAAATAATTTTATATGTTCTCCAGAACAAATTTTAATTTTCATCATGTTCTCCAGAATTTGCCTCATCTTTATATAGTAACATAAATATAGCAATAATCAAAAATTTGCAGCAATAAATAATTAATCTTATATTGGGATTTTATTAGACTAGAAGACAGTTCAAGCTGCTGAGCTGCATCTTCACAGGACTGTTACATGACAATATGCTGGAAATTTTTGATTCTTCATAATCCTGCAGGCAATGCTCAAATTTCAATTCTTTCTGAAAGCTCTAGTTTGGTTACAGGCATCTACTTAGGAACTAATCAGAGATGTTGCACAAAAGTAGAATTACGACAGCAGTCTAACCTAATTCATTGCTGTTTAGGCCAGGAGAGCCATCATGGCCCCTGCTGACACAAGGAACATGAAAGTGTTGAAAAGCACAATCTTCAATTTCAGCAAACAAAACATTTATGGATCATTAGGCAGTCAACAAAGAAGATTTCTTTGGAACAATCTCCTTTTCCACCTCTCAACACTTCAGCCTTTGGTGAGAAAGAGAGCGTATTGGACCAATTTTACCCTATGTCCCCTTTTCATCATCCAGCAAATTACAGCTTACAGGCTTCTGCAAAGTCTGTTTGTGCCACTTACTCATACAAGCAGTAACACTTTTCAGTGTGAATGCCATGCCAGGAGTCCATAAATGAGACATTTAAATGGGGAAAGATGAATAAAAGCTACTTCCATAGTATTTTAATGTGACCTAGAAACTGGGAATTGAAACAGTGCTGACAGTGGGAACTCAAAATTTTGCAATCAGAGGGTTTGTAATAGGCTCTGAACACCAGGAAAAGGGAAACTGGCTATTTTGTATGAGACATGTAGTTACAGGAAATTTTTGCAGAGAAAAAATGTGGGAAATACAATGAAGGAGCAACCTTCGTAAGCTTCAGCCCAAACTTTTTCCAATGGGTGTCATAATCAGAATAGATTTCAACAAATCCATTAGGGTCTGGAAATGAGAGCTAATTCTGTGCTGAGGAAGTAGCACAGGTTATTTGAACATACTGGAACATCCTAACACTGGTGTTACTTCATTGTATATAAAATATAGATGGGCTTGATCATTTAATATTTTCAGTAGGTACTCTCTACCTCTGATTTTCAAAAAGAGACTTAAGACTCAAGAGTAAGAATAGTCTCTCTCAGCCTCAGATATTGCCTCCCACTGTCTTGAACACACAGTCATTTTAAAGTATTTTAAAACATTTTAAATACATACAAAGGCATTCTAAAGGTTGTGTATTTAATTTAATTTGTAGGGCCAAGATTTCCTTTCCAGTAATCAGGAAAAAAAATTACAAATGCAGAATCTGAAATGTTCAAAGTTTAATAAACACAGTGAAAAGGAAACAATTCTGTTCCTTTGCCATGCTTGAAAACAGCAATATCCCAAATTCTGCCAGAGGAAAAAGAAATGACCAAAGAACCACAACACTGCTCTGCCACCAATTCACCTTACACAGCTCCTCCAGCCTCACAGTACAGTTCAGCACAGATAACCCCCACTGATGCCTCTTCCTGGCCCAACCCTTATCAGCTGAAGGGAGTCCAGCAGCCAGGCCAGAAACACATCACATGAAACATTTTAAGGACCTAGCCACACAATGCTTTGGAAAAGCTTTCCACCCTCTGAGCTTAGTTTCAGTAGCCAGTAGACTACTAGCACTAGCCAGTGCTGCTCTAGGATGGCTGGAGAGAAAAGTGTTTGAACGTGTCACAGCTTAGGGAAACATCAGTACTTAAATTTAACACTGATAGCTTAGACTGGTCTGGTTGAGCAGGCTGTGATTTGATAACACAGAAGTAGGTGTGCAGGTTCAGTACAGCTTATTCAGAAATTAATTCTATCAAATGCAGTTTCAATCCTACCCATGGAGAGCAAATAAAAGCAATGTTTAGCTATCTGCACTAAATTCTTGATGAATCCATAGTGACAGAGTATTTTAGAACTGAACAATGAATACATTGATGAAGTTGAGATCAGCTCTTGGACAATGCAATAATTTGCAAAGAAGAATAAATTTTTGATCTAAAAAGTTCACTAAGTCACTTACCACTTAATCAAAAACTACAGTCTTTTCTCACTGCCCTCAAAAGCACTTCATAATGGCAATGAACAGATTTACAATCCATCTTTGATTTAGGCAGAAGTTTCATTGCAACCATCTGAGACATCTGCCTCTTAAAACATATTCTGGGTGTCTCTCATGTATTGCCCATCTGATAACTCCTATCGAGAATCTGCACAATTCTGGTGACAACTGAGGGGATTGCTTTTTTGATCGTTAAGAGAATTCTCATTCCAGAAACTCAAAAGTTGGACATTTTCCGGATAAGTAATCTCTTCTGTTCAAGAGACTATTTTTTTCAGTTTAGTAGCATCCTGCACTGTAACACTTGACCCTGGAAATATTAAGAAAAAAGAATCCAACCAAAACAAAACAACAAAAGCAAAAAAACACACACACATCCAAAAAACCAGTAGCAGCACAAGAAACTTCTCACTTAGTTTCATCTCCTAATCCATCATCAACTAGTTGTAGAACTAGGGTCAGTTGTTCTCTATCACCATGAAAGAGTTCAATTTCACAGTACTAAAACTCACCACTTCACAGCAACAGCTTTGATGACACACCAGGGTAAAGCCTTTATAATATAAAGCATGGATACCAGGAATAAATACGCTTCTGAGGTCAAGGGAATTGGATTGCATAGAAAAATAAGACCTCAAAAGCAGTATAATAGAGGTATTCAGGGTGATGGAAGTGCTCAATAAAATAGAGCTTTGGATATTTTTACACTGATGAAATAAAAAATTTAAAGGATCACTCACAACTTAAGAAAAGAGGAATAGCAAGACATAAGCAGATTAAGCTAGGTAGTTAAAATATAATATAGCACTTGTTTTTTTCACACAAAATATGAGCTGATACACTACAACTATGTAAAGAGAGAGAGTTCCTGAATGCCTCAGCTAGCCAGTATTACAGTTTCTCATGGTAGAATTTTATGTGTTCAAAGAAAGTTGGCAAAGCTGAAGTCACTGCAGTTAGAGATCCATCAGGGAGGATGTGACCCTCCTTTAACAATGGAGTTATCACACCTCCATCAGGCAGCACATTGATTTGGCATGCTTAAATCTATCATTATCTTTTCTGACTAATATCAAAATTGCTGCTTGCTGATGACTTAAGTAAAGGGGCTTTTGTGTGGGGGAAAGGGCTGACAAAATCTGATGTTAAGGCACAAAGAAATAGAGAGACAAACAGGGAGTACCATTTTCAAGAGAATACCCTTTCAAGACATTATCCCCCAGGGCCACTGTAACAGAATGCTGTATTTAAATCAGCAGGTCGTGCACTAGAAGAGGGTTTAACTGCTAATTAACACTAGATGATATGCTGAAAATTACATGCTAATTAATTCTCTGTAGATCTAAGTGCCCTTCCTTCTATATCATTTTCAGTGAACATATTAACATGGGGAATAGAATGGCATTAATTACAGATTCACATGACAAACATGTGAAGCTATATTAAATAGTTGATGGAGGTTAACTAAAAAGAAAGATGTGGGTCAAAGTTGTAGACCACAGGCCACAGTATCATAAAGATATCCCACATTAAAAAGAAGAGGGCATATATTACCCATTCAATCTTCCTGTCAGTTTGATGTTGCTCTCTTGTATTAGATTTTCTTGCAGGAAGATCACTACTCTGAAAATTGGATTCATCTGTGCAGAATACAGTCTCACAAAATGAAGGCAAAAAATAGAAAGTAAATAATCTTGTTCTTTTCGAAAGTGACAGGGATTACAGGTTTGGGTGGTTTCTTGTTTATAATTTAACTATTAACAATCCCCACATCACAACAATTTGAAAATGGCAGAAAAATCAGTGTGTAAGTTATAGAAGTAGCTAAAAAATCAATATTCCAAATACTGGTTGTGCAATAGTCCCACTCTAGAATAAAAGAAACCTTTTAAGTCAAATATGTATGACAAACATATACAGTGCTACTGATTTAGTAGCTTTTAATTTAAGGTCTGGAACTACCCCAAATACAGTGAAATCCAGTCACTACAAACAAATCAAACAATCAAATGTAAGACATTGCCCATGCTTCAAGGATCTCAAACTCCAAGCACTAGCTATAGGCCAGCCCAATTCAGAGGTTGAAAAATTATACAGAAAAAGAGGTTATAATGCTAAAATTAGATTTTCTGTTTGTCAGATAATGGAACACCTACATGCATGGCTATTTCTGTAGTTCAAAATCTTGAGGCTTTTCCCTTCCAGTACCTTTCAACAAAAGCACTGGTAATTTGTCATTAGAGAAACATTAGTTACCAAGGTCTTTCCATAAATCCTTTCTTGACCCCGTACTGATAGATATAGATAGATATGTCTTTTTTTTTCTCCACAGAAAGTCACCTCTTCAGTCAATATTATGTCTTTGAATTAAAAAACAACAAAAAAACTCACACACACACAAAAAAAAATTGTGCAAGGCTTCCAAAAAAATTAAAATTCTACCTTCAAAATCTACATTTGTCTATTGGGATTGAAAATTTATGCTTTATTCATACACCTGAATAAGGTCACTTGAGGCACCGCATTAAACGTAATGCTCATCTCTAGATAACAGATACGAAGAGGAAGAATATTACAACAGTTTTATTTTATTTTAATGGCACAATAGGTAATGCCGAATTAACAATCAGGGAATTTCATGCATGGATGCTAAGGACCAAACCTTGTGCCCCAGAGAACTAAACTTTTATTTTTTCATGGTCTCCAGGGAAAATAGCTGACATTTAGTCATCTTAGAGATTCCAGACTAAGAACCAGAATGTGCCCACATATGTAGATAGTTCATTATCCAAAATGACCAGAATCGTCTTTCATGAGAGACACAGATACACAACTTCAAATATAGCTTTTCTGCGTAGCACAGAGTAGTAACAAAACTTTACTGTATTTTTAACATTTTTCTTGTAGTAGGATGTTGTTAATAAGTATTTAACTCTGCTATATAACATAAGATACAAAATCCAGAAAAAAGAATACAGCCAGATATTTTTACTTTGCTAGAGACAGCCACAGAACACATGCAAGACAGTTCCAGGTGGATCAACAGAAAGCAAAAATAAAGCCTTACCACAGCTTGTTGAAGCTTTGTAGTTCTCTGACCAAAGGAAACATCCAGTATTAAAAAATCTTTTTACAAAGACTTTAGCATATGCCTGCCACAATCAACTCTTAAAGCTAGCAAGAAAACACCAAGCAGTTTAGTAAGATACGAAATGGATGGAGGATAAAAGAGAAAATGGGTGGTGGGATGGGATATAAAGCAGATGAGAAATCAGATTCAGGTGAATCCAATTTAGGTTGACCATCAATTCCTGATTCAGCTCTGACCACTGCACCTCATCGCACTTGAGAAGTCTTAACTGCATTAATTTCGTTTCACATTTTCCATCCAAGATATTGGGAGCAAAAAGGAAAAATATACTGTAGGTAGTATCTAACTGTCTATAAGCCCCTTTGGTCAGGACAATAACCTTTCTAAAGATTCCTTATCTGGGAAGGGTGATCCTCTGAAGCACTAATAGACTTTGAATACAGCTTGAAAATTTTTGATGACAGCTCCCGCACAGCTGGGTGAGCTGAGTGGTGTGTTGAGTAAGTTGAAAAGTTTTGTAAAGTAGTTAAGTAACTGCAGCCAGGTGTAACACGTCATTAGCAGAGCAAAGTTACCCTACCAACAGCTACATGTCTCACATGTTTGTTCCAAACAGTGTGGCTTCTGCAGATGGAGTACATTTACTAAAGATTTGAAACCATTCTTAGAATAGATGAGTGAAAACAATTGTTCCCAGGTGTGCGTTTTATATGCCTCCCTTTTTCCATCACATCTCTTGCCTCAAGGGTCCTCATGCATTAGACCCAAGCTCTATTCACAGACTTTCACAGCAGCTCTGTATTTATAGACACAAAAGGAATTTGAACTCTGCTTCCTTGCACACTGAAGCTTGCATCACATCTGCTACTGTCAGACAGTCAGGTATTGTCTAACCATCCACCCTGTGCAAGACAGGCAGAGAACACTCATCAGAAACTGATGAGGTTCTCCTCGACTGGGAAGTCAAGGAGATCCCCACTAACCAGAGGATTTTGAACCCTGCAAAACTTACCTTCCAACGAGGAGACAACACAAAACATCCTTCATTCCCTCCCCACAGCGGCTAGGATGGAGTCACCGTTTTTACCCTTAGGGCTTTCTGACAATCAGGCTGCAATATTTTTCAAGCATGAGTAACTCTAGTAGTATCTATTATTTCTTGGGCAGATTTTCTCCCCTAAGAAGCACCTACTGAGATAGTTAAGTGGGATTTCTATGGCTTTTTTTGCCAAGATTTAAGTTAGGAATCATTAACACAAACGTAAAACATCATAACTGAGCACACGGGGAGCCATCTGAGCCCTCTTGGCCACAACTGCTCTGAGAGAAGCCCTCCAAACCCATCATATCTGGTATTTCTTATATATATGGTATCTGACTTTAAAAATGTAAGACTTTCAATATTGTTCACACTTTTTAAGTTTGAATTCCTCACAGGAACAGAGATCACAAAAAAAAATAACATCTACAAACATCTTCTGTACCAGTTAAGAAAGGGTGTGTTAGCCTTGAAAAGGTAACATCATTCCACTGGTGGGGGTATGCATTTTTTTCTACATGCAGCACAATCTGAAATCTCTTCACCTTAACTTCTTCCTTCCTTCCTTGCAGTCTGTGAGAATACATCTCTATGAAGTAAGTTCCAAAGATTGTTGTAACAAATACCTTCCAAGTACATCATAGTGGTAGAATTTATAATTCTTAAATATTAAAAAGAGGATTAAGTTAGGGAAAACTAAAAACTACTTCACATCTTGCACTTGTACACTATTAAGCAGAATACCAGAGAATTTTCTTTATTTGATTAAAATTATCTAAGCATAAATAAGCAGGATGGTTTAACCACAGCACATTAAGTGATTAACACATACACTACCTTTTTAACTGGAAGTAATTACTGTTCACCACAAAGCAAGTACCCAGGGAAGCTAGGACCATGTGACATACTTACAGATTTTATTTAAAGATGTTTATTTACTTTGATTTTCAAATACTTACGGTTATCATCTTCTATAAATTAGAGAAGCACTCGAGTTTCTATTAGTGCCTTAGCCCTTCACTGCAACAACAAGCTGTAGCAATTGTTCAGATCATGAAATTTTCTCAAGAAGTTCTGTAAATAACATGTTTAAAAGAATGTGTTAGTTTCTTAACTTGAAGACTAAAAAAAAGGACTGTATATTTAGATACATGTGAATGAGTATTAACTAAAACATGCAAGTACATATTGACTGCTGAGCTAAATACTAAAAATTCAAGTTGCTCAGTCTCCCTGAATAGGATAATGATGGTATATAAAATTGGTTGAGCCATCACAGTTACAGTCATATCCAATGGATTTATTTTGCCAAATTTAGAGCCAACATCTAGGAAATACAGCATGTTCCAATGAAGAAAACCAGATTAAGTTCACATTTCTTTCTGAAGTTTAAGATGTAGGAAAAGCTCGGAAGCACTCACAGAATCAGAACTTCACACCCTGAAATCTGGGGACAGGTAGAAGTCCTTCAGGTGGAGCCTCTGTGGCCAGGGCTGATGCATCCTCCCTTCTACCACAGTCCCTGTGCAGTGCCTGCACCGGGTCCCCTTCCCCTGAATTCAGGGATGCCCAGAGCTCTTCCCAGGCAATGCTTGTAGCCCTGCTGCTTCCCAGACTAAACTGGGGCTGGGGAGGAACCAAACATTCTAGTGGTCCTTTTTGGCAAGAAAAGGCTTTTACAAAAATCATCGTTCCTCTGAGCTGCATCCTGCAATTGCTGGTACCACGACATTTTTTTCTCTCCCATCACTTTCCTGCTCTCACTCCAGTCCCCACCAGGGTGTTGCTAGCTGCTGATCCCAGTCCATAGGAGGGTGCAGCTGGGGCCTGTGTCCCTTGCAGGCCCTCCTGTGGGGCAAGGCTCTCTCTGCTGCCTTTACAGTGCCAGTGCCAGGAGCTGGGTGACACACACAGCGGGGTGTGACTCCTCAGCTCACAAAAAAAATATCCTGAAAACTTGCAGAAATATCAAAGCTATCAGTGTAACACACAATGAAGCTTTTGTGCTCTTTAACTGAGCACACCTCTCAGCATGGACAGCAGGAGTTCTGTTCACCTAAGGGCTAAAGAATTTGGCATAGAATATATAAAATTTAAAGTGCCTTTAAAAAAAAAGACACCCAAGAATTTATGCTGCAGTGCTGAATTAGACAGTACTTATATACCAGCAATTATTTCAAGGTATTTTTCTGCCTCCCCTTCCATTTTTGTCCTGGAGCATGGAGACATATTTTCCAGTGCAGGATATCACAGAAATAAGTATCATAATCTCACTGCTGTCTACTCTTTGCATAAAACCAGGAGCATGGCTGTGCCTAAGCTGTTTATTCAGGCCAAGCGCCCAAGGGGTTTCTCTGGGCACCGTTGCACCCCAGCAGAGTGTCTGCCCTGGGCAGAGTTTGATCTCCCCTATTGAGTTTCTCTCCATCTCTACTACAACTTCTAAAACTTTGATTCCTGCAGGAATCAAATTTAATCTGTTTCAGTATATTTTATGCTCCCTGATTTATTCAAAGCTGAATAAAAGCATTGCAATACTTAGGTTTTCTATTTTACTTTGGGAACTACATTATTAGTAGCCCCATTCAGGAACTAGATTAACTTGAGTCAAGCAGATTAAAAACCCAAGCTACACCTGTGGTATTCAGCTTGCTCTTTAATCTTATCCACTAAATTAAAAAACTCTGGATAAAAATGAGACAGGTTAACCTCTCACTTGTCTCATAGAAGGGTCTTTAGGGTAAAAGAAGATTCAGTTCTCCTTCAAGCCTGGTAAATTTTCCCCTTCTTTGCTGAAAAATACCACCTCTGTACCAAACTATCCTATTTCATTGAACAAAACAAAGCATCCTTTTGGGCTGTACATGCAAGGAAATGGTTTTACTGTATTGCCAAATACAAAGAAAAACTCTATATTTCTTACAATTGATTGGTACTACATGAAAAAGTAAAGTGATTTTTTAAAAAAAATTATTTTTAATATATTTATTATTTGATACTCCATCATTTAAGATTACTCTTTTTTTATTATAGTCTAGTCACATTCTGATGTTACGTGAGATTTCTGGGGTTTATATTAACTAAAATTGAGTAAAGGGTTAAAATGGTAACTGTATGAAGATATATAGCTATAGATGAATGGTTTTAATATAACATGCATATTTGTATATAAGCATATATGAGATGACCAGCTAGTAAATACTTCATTTTACTCTGTATAGGATAGAATATACCTAGATGAGCTCAGACAGATTGAACAATAAAACTAACATGACAAAATGGGTTTTAAGTCAGGAAACAGAACAGTAGAACAATTTCCTGAGTTATTTAAATGCTTTCATTTATGAAATGTCATTACATACTTGAATTACACTGGAATATAATTATATAAACACCACAACTAACAATGTTTTACCTAGAAAAACAGAAGTTAAGAGGAGAACTATTTCCTGAAATATTTCTTCATTTTAAGATCAGGTTCTGGTTGTAATAAGAAATAAATCAAAAGAAATGTTCTAAATTTATTTTAGGAGTCTGTGTCTTTTACATTTATATGCATACTTATCTTAAAATATCTGATAGGTGAATAGCTCCCCATATTTAGTTCCCTGCAGGTTTAAGATGCAGCCATTACAAAAAAGGCCTCCTGAATTATTTTGGTACTTCAATCAGAACTAGCTTCGCAATTTATCATCACTGAGGATGCTTATGAAAAGACTGCTTGTGAGCAATTAATTCTAATATTTTCATAGGCTGAGTCAGAGGACTATTTTGCTGCTCACGTGTTCTCGATTTTGGTATTATATGTGCTACAAATTCATCACAAAGCTGAAAGATGTCTAGCTGAAAAGAAGGATAACAGAACAGTATTATCAAAAAATAGAGACTAGATGAACATTCTGAAAATTTGTGTTTACTCAAGAATTTCACATTTAAGTGAATTTTAATAGCCTGAGAGGGGCCAGATGAAAAAATAATTGTAAAACATGTATTGTAGAATGCTTGTTACCTTTTAGAAATTTTAATATTGAAATATTTGTAATTGAGCACAAGCTTACTGGCTGATCTTGCACCACTGATTTCAGGAATTACTGTAAAAATAACTATGAATAGAATTTGAGCCTTATGGAGTCCCAAAATCTGAAAGACAACTGTGGCTCTTATTTCTTCCTTGCTCATCAACCCAAATAACCCTGATTCAAACAAGGTGTACATATTAACAACTAAAGGTCACTGTCCTGCCCATAGTAACAGTATATTGCTAAAAGGACTTTAAGTTGTATTCTGTCACATTGTGAGTCAAATTAGTTCAGTCTCATAAATGTATTTCTTCACCAATTATCCCATAAAACTGTACATTATTACCACGCAACTCTCCTCTTCAAAATAATTTTTGTCTTCTACTTAGCATTTGAGAAAAATGCTTGCAAGTAGCCTTCTCCCCAGATGAATAGGGCACATGGAGACAGATCCACTCCTCATCTCCCTCCTCTCATAGTCCTTGCTGAAAACACTTGGGTTTGAAATACTACTCGAGTATTTTAAATGCTGTTAATCTAGCAAAAGTTTTTGAGAGCTTTATTTCTCCTTATGCAGACATGAAACAGGGACATTAAAAGAAATTAAAAGAAAGGCAAGTTAGGCTACTCAAATCCCTCAGGATAGGGAGAACTGATCTAAAGATAAATAAACCAAGTACAAGGGGATGTGAGGTGAAGTGTAATACCATTTGGGGAAAAAATTAAGGCAATAATATTCTTTCCCAAGCAATGGCATATACTCTTAGCCATCAATAGGAAGTGCTTTTCCTTCAGACTACATTTATTTATATCCCAGAACGAAAGTGATGTATGCACAGAGGGATCAGAAAATTCTGACATGGCTGTTATGAACAGAACTGTTCTTTAGGTTTGTTTCAGATTAAGATTGTTCTTGTTTTAAAATACAGCTGGTTCTTAAAGAACAGTCCACGTGGTCAATAAATGTTCGATCACCTAAATATGCAATTTTTGGAAACTCAAGATGTGGATTTTGGAGGCAATTTAGCCCCAACAACAATTGTTGCTGTAGCATGTTCCAGCTGCAATCTGTCTTGTAGGGGGTGGTGTGCTCATGCAGGGTCCCTGCACACACCCTAAGAAAACTGCTCACTTGAACCAGTAAGAGAAGGAACATAAATCACACAGAAAGACTTGGAAGGAAAAAACTTAGACACATGATGCACTTTTTACCCCATAAGTGTCAAGAATGGCACGTCAGAAGGAGTAAGGATCCATCCTAAAAACCAGAATATTCCAGGCACTGCAGAGAAAATTTAAAGTCATAGGAATACAAAGAAACTAAAGTAAATTTTTGTGTTTGAGGTTACTGCAGAATGGAAATGTGAATTTGAAAGAAAAATATTTCTTCTCCCTGAATGGTCTGTCAAAGTAAAATAACATGTTTCTATAGTAAGAGGATTAGAAGTTATAAAACTCTTTATGGATGGAGACTGTCTCCAGTAAATGGCCGTGGAACTCCACAGGATTTTATTATTTAAAGTGGTGAAAAACAGTAGGTTTTGTTTCTAAGTCTTGCACAGCCTTGATTTCGTACAGACTGAGAATAAGTTCCCCAGAGGTTTGTGTGTCAGCCATATTGAGGCAGCTACACATGGAACCACAGAACAATGGGATGGGAAGGGCTGGGAAGACACAAAGAGGGGATAAAGGTGGTGAAAAATCTCATAAGACTCAGGTGGTTAAAGACAAGTCTCCTCAGAAAACTTGTTAAACTTGCAAGGACCACGAGGACTCATGTCACTGAGCACTGCAGAGTTGATTAAAGTAGAGCATATTGACAATCCCAGATTTTGGCCAAATGGCTGCAAACATCCAGCCTTTCTGAGGATTTTTTTCATGAGGAAAGGAGAAGGCAGCTGAAGTGGCACCAGCAGTGTGTGGCTCCAAATTTTAGCCACTCATAGAAAAGTCTCCCTTACCTGCTATTGTTATATATTCCTCCCTCCCTACCTTCAAGGAGTGAGCCAAGTTTATTTATTTGTCCAGACTAACACCATTTAGTGCTGTTACATAATCTCTCTTCTCAAGAGAAAACAAGCTCAAGGCTAACACTGCCTTATAGTTCAAACAAGACAAATGATCCCATATTTGACTTGTCATCAAAAGGAGAGGGATTTTTAAAAAAGAGCTAATTTTTTTTTTGTCTTCCTACTTTCTTTAGTTCACAGAATGGTATATGAAAATCCAATTAAATTAGACAAAAAGGAAGAGAAAAAAACAAAAATATATTTTTTAAAAAATACTTTTGTGCATATTTTGATTTTTGTTACCAGACTCTGAGGACCAGAGGTATAACCAGATGATCTAAAAATGGCAGACACCCCATATAGTGAATTAATGTGTTGGCAGGTTTGTAGACCTTCCACTTCAGGCAGAGAACCTAAGAAAAATCTTTTTGCAGGTGCCTACATTACATCTTCTTTGTAAACATCCTCCTTTCAGATGCATTAAGGAATTGCTAAAATACAGTATGCAATGTCATGCAAAAATGCCCATGCACTTCACAGATACGGCGTGGAATGCGTGCACAAAGAAAGGGTCACCCTTAGCTGGCAGTACATACTGCTCAAGCTGGTAGTAGAAAATAAGGCATTCTCACAAAGCCAACAACAGAAGAATATGCCCACTTCTATTTCAACCATGGTAATAGGATTAATATAATTCATGCCTTTCACAAAAGCTCCTAGCTTCAAGGCTTGTCCCTCTCTAGTAGTGGATACCCAGGTAAAAAGGTTGCAGTTTTGTACTGCTTTTAACATGAAGCTTATGGAAGACAGTAAAATAAATGTTTCTCTAAGTCCCTTTCAACCACTCCTCACTCTAACTAAAAAGCAGAATATTTTCAGTCAACAGGAACAGCTCACCCTGCTGTCAGGCACAGCAGTTTGCAGCATGTGCAGCTCAGGATTGCAGTGCTGTTGTTGGATGATCTGCTTAAGGTTCTCCAGATGACACAATTTTTTTGAGATGACATCTCGTAGAGGTTCGCTGTTAGGAGGCAGGTTACATCCACATTATTACTGTGGAAACAATGGCGAGTGACCACACAAGAAGTTGCCATGGTCATAAAAAAATAATGGAATGGATAAAAAAAAACACCTAAGAGGAGGAGAACCAATCCAGCATTCTCTTTAGGCTGTTCCACAATAGCACTTACTTTCCATGATAACGTTCTCAGACAAACATAAATATCACTAAAAGTCTAACTATGACATCATCAGCTGGCCTGAGACCATACACTTTGATTATAGAATGACCCCCTGGTAGCTTCATTTTACCTTTACCTCAGATCTGCTTCCTTCACAAAATTCTGTCTTGAGCTGGCTGGGGTATTGTAAGGCATTGATGGATTCTCACCCACTAAAAATTATGCAACAGTTTTAACTCTTTCCCAATGTTAAACTGAAAATTAATTTTTTGTGAGTAAAGCCCATCCCATTAGCAAACTTGAACAGAGTAACTCAATGAACTCATTTCAAATTCCTGCCCTTCTAAAGATGGTCTGGAACTCTGGCTGTCTTTTGTTCTCCTAGCTGCAAAGTTCATTCTGACCTTCTCTATTCCTGCTTGTCTCTGTCTCCAGAACAGCTCCTTTACTATTCAACTGCCTGTAGTGTTTATCCTTCCCTGAGGAAAGAGTTAAAAGGGAAAGGAGGAAAACATGTACAATTAAATTGCACTTAAGTTGTTCCTGCCTCTTGGCAACTGCAGGTTGTAATTCAGCAGTTTACAACTCTCCCTTCTCACTTTAGAAAGAATGAATAATGTAGAGACTTACATTCATATTTGCAGTAGAAAGGGGATGCTGGGAGTTACAAATTGCTGCTGAAGACAATAACATTCAAAGGGACAAAGGCTTCAAAGTTAAATCTCTTAAAGAGGTCTCTAAGAGAAGAAATGCCAAAAAAAAAAAAAAAAAAAA
>VYZP01011331.1:0-14343 GCA_013400635.1 Hypocryptadius cinnamomeus | reverse complement strand
AATCAAGTCCGTAATGGCTTGAAGAAACTATTAACTCCAGTATGGTTGGCTTCAAAGCACTTTGTACATCTGTCTAAAGGCATAAGAAGAAAGGAAACTTACCTCACAGAATCCCAAGGAAATGTTCAAGAAATACCTATGAAGAATTTCTTTCCAGTAGACACCTTGTAAAACTGCCGGCTCGAGATTTGCACCACTGCCTACTTTTTTTACCCTTATTAGCCCGAGGTTGTACAAGTTTTTAGCAAACACTAGCCCAGTAGTGCACTTTGCATGTTGTATTCTCTTGACAATCAAACAAAAGTAAAGCAACTCAGCAAGCAAATTTTAAAGCACAACTGTCTTCAAGCCTAGAGACTGCAGAGTCTGATGTGTGACCTTTAGAATCACAGACTTTCAGACTGGCTGCACCAGGCACCTCTGGAGAAGATTGTCTGGTCCAACCCTCTGGTCAGAGCAGGGCTAGCCACAGCAAGTTGCTCAGAGCCAGTCCCAACAGGTTTTGAATATCTCTAAGGAAAGAGACTTCAGAAGCTATGTTGAAAATGTGCTCCTGTGTTTCATCTTTACTGCTCTAAAATGTTTTATGTTTTTCCCTACATTTAACTGGAATGTCCCATATTTCCATTGTGCCCATTTCCTCTTGTCCTGTGGAGCCCAGAATTGGACACAGCAACCAGATGTGTTTCACCACTGCTGATTTGAGGGCAAAGTTCATGTCCCTGGGTCTGGTGGCAATGTTCTCATCCACCAGGACACCAAGGTGTTCTACTGCAGAGCTTGTTTTCAGCTGGCTGCTCCCCGGCAAAGCTTGACAGGGGGCACTCTCACCCATTGTCCACGTCAGTAAGGGGTAAAGCAGCAGCTGCCTCAGCATTCCTGCAGGCCAGCCTTAGCAGGAAAGACAGACCAAAAGGTTCTGAGCATCTTGGCCTTTCCCACATCCTCCATCAGATCCCCTGGCCTATTCACCAGATGAGCTACATTTCCTCCAGGTATTTACCTGTTGTGATTTACAGTGTTCCCTCTGCCCAGCTCCATCCCAGTACTACAAAATGGGATGTTTGTTCCCAGTTTGGGAGCCCTACCTTCATACGCAGTTTCAGCTGGCCTGCCACTGGCCTGTGAGCTACATCACACGGATGTGTGATGTCTGGTGCCTTTGCTCTTCAGGTGGTTACTTCCAGCTGAGAAGCAAGGTGTAAAGTGTGAGCATGCTATCACTGCATCTTAACCTGTCAGAGATAATCTGTCAGAACCCTGACTTACATTTATAAAATGCCCAGCTCCTGAATGCCTCCAATATAGGCAGCTTCTTTCCAAAGGACAGTGGGTAGAATATTGTACCAAACAGGTGCAAAATGTGTGCTCACTAGACTAGAACTAACTGGTAACAGAAAGCAACCAATAAGTGGGAGTTTATTCTCATTTTTCCTTTAATACAGTTTTCTCCCTACTCTTTCACCACTCACTGTGGAAACATGGAGCAAATTTCAAATTTTAACCATTGCTTGAGAAGGTTTCAGTACTACAAGACTGTGTATGACAGTGAGGTGAGTGACACGCTGTCACTCAGCACACTGCTTAGGATGTGGCATGTTATAGAAAGGCAGTGACATATCACAAAGCAGATGTGTGACATGACAGTCACTTAGATGATAGGCATGCAAGTTACTCCAAGACCCTAAAGTCTTTGCTTGTTTGCTCTCAGATCCTACCCACTATGAACAAATGCTTGTGCTAAGTGCAAAATGTTTTTAAAAAACTGCTTGGAATATATAATTACACAGTAACCTTTCAGGATAATTTATCTGGTTTAATTTTTTAGCACAATTATAAGCACTGTTCAGAGAGCACAGTCTCCACCTACAATGATACTGTCAGTATGCACGCTACTGACAGAGTACTCACTTTTGCATAGCTCATCCTGCCAGAATAATACAGGAGAAAGCAGGATTCACAGTCCCCCTTACCTCCTTGACAGGATCTAACACGTAGAGGAAATTTCAGAAAAAAAAAAAAGCATAGACTGGTAATTTTGCACCAAAGTGAGCAGTCACAGAAAATGCATATTACCACAGGTTTACATGTCTTCTTTCCAGGGTCCTTCCTTTCTCAGCATAGGAAAGGTGTTGCAGGGAAGTAGGCATGAAAGTGGCCTTTGGTTGGGGAAGACTAGAAAAGGTGAAGGATTTGTTTGGCATGTTCAAATACCTGCTCAAATCTGGGAGTTTAATCACAGTATCAGCAGGGAGAAACAGCACTGATGTCAAATCCCATCACATGTTTAGGGAAAGCAAAATGCCTGTAGCAAACAAACAACAGCTCAGAATTTTTTCTCCAGGTCTAATTCAAAGACCCAGAGGCAACAAGGGGAGTACCTTCCACAGCTCACTGGCTGCAGATTTTTCAATTCAATTTTCAAAAAAAGACTACGACATAGTTGTTGTATTACAAAAGAATAAAACGTGAAACAATGTTGTTAATGCACAAAACAGATAGAAATTAGTAATTAAACAGCAAACACAACCATTTGCACCTCCCATAAACTGATGCTTCATTTTATGATGACAAAATGCAAAAAGAGAAAAATAATCTCTTTTCAATAAGTTTGGACAGTGAAAACTAAATAAACAGTGCAAATAATGACAAATACAAAAGATTAAAATTTTTTTGATCTCTAAATCCCATAAGATGTTATTAAAAACAAAAGTGAAACAATGAAGCCTGAAATAAATGCAGCTTGGTTTTCTGTGGATTTGTATCTCATGATTTAAGCTCCAATTTGAGCTTTTCTTCTGGTATGGGAATTTATAACCTCTCACAAAAAGTGAGTTTTCACTGCTGTCTTTCCTTCAGTCACAATGCTTATGGGGTCTATTTTTCCAAAGCTACTGAGAACTCAATCATCCTAGAGATCTCTTCCCTTCTGTCAAATTTGCTTGACACCGGTCAGTGGGCTTGCAAGTTATTAGACAAGGCATTTAGACAGTCATACACAAACAAATGCAAAAATATTATTGCTCTAAAAGGCCAGAAGTATTTTCCAAAAAACTATTTTATCTTTTTATGTTCAGTTTCATGCACAGGGAAATATATGACAGCTGGATCCTATAATAAGGAAACCCTAAGAAACAAGTTGGATTGCTGTTTAAGACTCAAGAGTCTCAGAGAAAAGAATAACAACACACAATTTCCTAGTAGCTGAACGTGTTTTGGCAAACAATGACCATTGCAAATCTTCACAAGATAACACCAAATGCTAGTCACGCTAATGAAAATCAACACCTCACTAAAATAAATGGAAAGTGAAGGTAGCAGGCAGAGCTCACAAGATCAGCTAAAGACTACAGGGCTCAGCCCAGCAGTGCCCAAACTGAGCTCCACTTTCAAGACACCAGTAATCTGTTCAACTCACTTACTTATTGTTTCCACCTATTTGGGTCAGATAAAATAACATGCAATTTTGGATTAAATGCGAAAGTGCAGATAAGCTGCCCTATTTTTATTTATCCCTTCACTTTTTTTACATCTATACAACCTTGCAGTACCCGGGGTTTATATTTTCCTAAATAAAGTGCTTGAAGTTAGGGAATTGTTAATGAGTGTCACATTTTTTAATGCATAAATTAACCTCTTATTTGAAAAATAGACCACCATAATATTTAAAGACATAAAAATTACTTTTGTGACACAGGTAATGTCTTTCCATGTATCCATTTATGGGGAAAAAATCACAAATGAAAAGATTAACCTGAACACTGAGGACACATTTAACATAAGCCTTCCCCAGGCTCATCATTACCTGTATGGCACTGCTGACCTTGAAAAGCTTTCATGTTAACCAAAAAAAGGACGGAGAGACCTAGAACACAGAACTCAAAAAAATATGCATTGCCATGAAGACTGTGCTCATCACTTTGGGATTATCACATATTCACTTTGTGATTTATTACATATTTCTCCTTTAAAATGACATTTTTAATTTTTCTCGCAATAATTAATTTATTCAATAGCCTTAATCAGAACAAACAAACAGAACATTTATATGAATTCAAGGAGTATTTCTATGACAAGAGCAGCTGGGATAAAAGTATTCAGTACTTGACCTCTTATGACAGAAAAAGTCACAGACCAAAAGGCATGTTCCATCCCCCCCTTGCTGAAGAGAAGTTACTCCAGCAGAAGCAGAATGCTGAAGGAGGCCTGCTGGAAGGTCAAGAAGGGACAGGCTGGGGCTCCCGTGGCCAGCAGGGAGGAGCCTCGTTCAGCACAGGGGACCTGAGATGCTGCAGTGCCTCCTCTGTGGGGGCACGAGTTGGTCACTGGACAAATCCACCCTGGAAGAGGGAGGCAGCAGAGTTTCCATGCCCTGAACACTCTCACAAACTTCTGCCTTAAGTAAGTGAGGACTTACTTTTCATTAAGATGCATAAGTAAGCACTAAGAGCATTTTTAGCAGCAGAACAAATATATTTTATGAGTCTCAATCTGCTATCACAGAGACAGAAACTCGATGGGTTTGATTATTTGCAGGGTAACAGTGGTTTCAGAAATGTGACAGTGTATACCATTAAAATCAATCCAAAAATTCTCACTGCAATATCTGTAAAGCTTTGTGTACTTAACTCAGGATTAGGCTCCACTTGTACTGAATCAGCACAGTGTACCAGGTCTCTGTGGCTTGCACCTCTGGAAACCTACCTTTTAGAGAGCAAAACCATTAGCAAGACAAATAGGAACTGCAAAACAAAATAAATACAGATTGCATGGAATGGCATAATTTGAATCAGATGAATAAGCAAACTCAGCAAACCCAGGCATAACTTATCAGTAGCTTACATTTCTCTTTGATCTTTGTGGTTAGTTTTTCTTGTACAACAACAATCATAAGGCACCTCATTTTTTTTAATGTAAAGGTCATTTTTCCAGTGCCACCTTCTATAATATGTTGCTTTAATTTCATTCACTCTGGTTAAAATGGAAGGGTATGCTTTCAAAACTCAGCTAGATTTGCATTGTCTTTTAAAACTCTCCATTTAGCTGTATCAAACAGTTTGGCTGGCTGAGATCAGAAGGTGCAGTTAATTCTACAATTCAAATCGTCAAAAGCAGAAACATTTGATAATTTTATCTCCAGCCTCACTGAAACAAGACAACCAAAATATATTCTACCTGGATGTGGGGGAAGGAAAAATGACCACATTAAAGACTTTTTTTCTATTAGTCTTTAAGCTGTGAAATACACAACAAAAAAGTTAAAAGCACTAAATGGCAGAAAAGGCAAAAATGGCAGCACATGTGGCGCTCTCCCAGAAGCTGCCTGCGCCACACTCTCCTCGGCAGCCTGCCGTTCATGCTGGTCAGGTCTTTTACTGAAAGAGAGTTTTTCTTTCAGTATTTATGTAGTGCAGCAGGCAACTGTTTACCTCAGAGGCATAAAAGTAAATCCGGATGTGTTTGATCCATAGTGCCACAGCAGCTCTGTTGCCTATGGAAACAAAGGCTCCTTTCAGGGAGTTCACACAACAGGCCCTGCGACACAAGGGACCCATCAATTTCAGCCACTGGATTATTTGTAGGTATTTTGCTAAGATACATACATAGATAGATACAGCTGTATATCTGGTACATACAGTACAAAATATTATCTCTGCAATAGTCCAACGATCAAATGGGACAGTTTCTGAATCTCATATTAATTTTATGTTATTTTATTTAAACAACATAATCCCCTTTTAAACAAATTGATAGTTGAAATGTAAGTAAGTGTTCAAGCTATAAGCATCTGTTTTTTTCCTCTACCTTTCACCATGCAGGTTGTTGAGTACTTTGTGGACAGCAGCTTGACAAATCTGTTTCATGCTTACTCACAAATTCAGCTTTTGAAAATGACCCTGAGCATGGAGTTTAAGGATGCTGCAGAGAATGGATAACAACCCAGCAGCACCTTGTTAAAGGTTTCCTTTGAAAAAAACACTTATTTGCGAATATGTTATAACTTCCGAAGTGTCATTCCTGTGCAGAGACCTCTGCACATTTTACAGAAAACTGATCAAGTATGACACATTTCAAGAGATCCCAGTGCAATGTTTGTTACAGCCCTTTCCCAGTGAGAACCTGAGGTGATAAAAAAGGAACGTGGTCAGACCCAGGATCCTAATGCAAATTCCATGATATTTTTCTCCATGTGTAATGCAAAAATTGGGTGAATCTTGAACTGTAGGCATTGGCAGCATCAGTGTTAAGAATATAGCTCAATGCCTTCTTCCTTTTTACTGACATCATTAAAGAATATATTCACAAAATTCATACCTAACATGACTTTCCTTAAAAACATCCTGCATGAATCTTCAGATTTCAATTCAAGAAGGCAATTAGCAGCTAAGAGCACCTTATTAAATCTGCTTTTAATTATAATTCACCAGTGTTTATAGCTCGCTTATAATTTTTGCATATGATTACATTATTAGGGATCAAAACGAGTGAACAAAGCATTAGTTTATTTGCAGTGATAATGTTTCATAGAAAATTAAAAGAAAACAATAAAAGCTCCTTTAAATGGGAATATTATTCTCCATTAGGACTCTAGGGCCAAAAATGCCTTGAAAATGTCATCTCTATAAATATTCATGTACCTGTGAACAGATAACTTCAGAAGCAGATTTGACAGAAACAAAGAATAGCTTCTTCACGTTGCAGTAGATGACTAAGATCATTTGAATGATTTATTGATAAGCCAGTGTACAAAATAAATACAAAGAGAACGGGCTGGACTTGCTGTTACAAAAAAAAAAAATCATTACAAGACTGCCTAGCATGTGAATTCATAAATATAAGAGTAGTATGGGTAGGCTTGCATTACAAAAAAGTCAAACATAATATGAGAAAGACATCAATAGTCTGCAATTCCCATTACTTTTGTACTTTTTGAGGGGGGGATTTTTATTTGCTTGAGGTTTTTGGTTTAGGTTTTTTAATAACTGGAAGTTGTGGGTAAACCCAAGCCAGTAAGCACTAATGTCATAACAACCAGGTGGTGGGCGTTTCAGATGCTGATCCCATCACTCTCCCTGTGTGAAGTGGTACTCACATGAGTAACCCCACTAAAAACAGAAGGATGGCTTGTGCACTAAGTGCTACTTAATGGAAGGGTAGCAGGCTGGAGGCAGATGAAGCAAAACTTATTAGTTGATAAACTCATTGTTTCCTGAGAGAACGCAAGGGGAACTTCTGGATAGCATCTAACCTCAATTCCCAGAGGTACCAACACTCTCCTACCATAAAAGTCTAGATACTCCAGAAGTTATTCAGTCAAAAGCCTCACAGGATCAGCAGCAGCTGCTCAAGTTGTCATAGGATTGGCTTTAAGAAACACATGCCAAATCTTATTATGTAGATCTCCAAGCTGAGGCATTTTGAGGCCTTTCTGTTTCAGGGCCATGCCTGCAGCTGTGCCAGCCTGGGACTGCCCTGGAGCTGGGTTGCTGGGCAGTGTGCAACCCAGAGACACACTGCACTGAAGAGCATAAAAAGAGAGGTGTGCATCCAGCAGAGACACATTTTTCCTAAAACCCTGCACACATAGCTATGCCAATGACTTTTCCTAGCTTAGTGTAATTTGGAATGTCCTTTCTGCTCTATGACACAGCAAGACTGGATTCAACACTAAAATCTTGCTATCTAAAAAGTCAGATGCATGTGACAAAAATACTTCTTTAATCCTTTTCCATTCTGAACAGACAATAAACCAAAACAGAATGTGGCCACCAAGTATACACGACGATTAACACCTGGCAATTTTGGGGCAAAGCAAGGAAAAATTCTGGAGTAAACTCTGGCATAGTTTTCTATTAAAATATTGTTCCTGGATTGTTAGTCTACTTAAACTCTTGGGATTTTTCTTACTAAGTAGACAACAGAGAAGACAAAATGCTGATTTCCAAACCATGCAAAGTATGTCCTATACTTTACTGCAACAGCCAAGACCATCCTTAACATCATCATTCAAATTATGTTCAGAATAGCTGACATGGCAATAATCATGTAATAAATGCATCATCCTATCAGCCTAAAAAATAGGAGACAGAATTCCTAAATAAAGAATGAACATCAGGTGAACACTCTCAAATAGATGGGAGCACTGAACTTCAGGACAGCAGTTAGAATAGCAGAAGAATTTTAAAAGAAAGTCCAGCATTAGCTTTAAAGCTCAATATTATTCTATGTTGTGTGCTTTTTTTAACTTCAGCCTTTGATAAGAGGGGGTTGAACAAGAGCAAAAATTTAGCTGCAAAAGCAGGCTCATTTGACAAGTTTGGCAGCACATGAATAGAACTTAGAGTATTATATGCAGCTTAAAAGATAAAAAAAATAACAGCCTTCCTCTCAATTAGAGAAGCCATATGCTCTATGAAATGAATCCCGGTATCTTGTAATTACAACCTTATTTTTAAACAGATCCTTTTAATTCTATGATATTCTGTATTTCTGATTTATTTACTAAAATATTCAGATCACAAAGTTGTTATGAAAAAGTTTACTTCACGGTTGAAAGAATAGCACGGCAATAATATTGCCACATCTCTTCCTACAAACAGGAGATGATAAGCCAGGGTCTATGTGTTAAAGATTATTTTCTTCTCTACAGGAAAAGTAAGAAAACAAAGATGGAAAAAAACAACACCTGCCACAGTGAGTTTGTCTTTCTCAGTATTCTGTCTGTATGGATATTTAATAGTGTTCAAATTAAAATAGGCCTAGAGTACTGCCCACACATTTTAAAACCAGCAGGTCACATGGGGCATCTAATCCAGGCACCTATTGCACCTTAGTTATAGGATTACTCTTAATTTCTCTTTTGAAGTGGGAATTGTTGTTACTTTTTTTGTAACTGTATTTTCCTGAATGGTATGAAGTTTTGACTCATGCTTTTTAGAATGAATTTCACACAGAAAAATTTAACTGTAGTTCTTCTTGTTAAATGAAAATAACTTTTAAACTACATTCACCCAGAGAATCTACAAAAGATCACTGCCATTCTCAGCACTTCCAGTCACTCATAATAAGATGGTTTCATATAAAGAGCTATCAATCAGTTTTACAGATGCAGGTATGTTTCTATAACTATATAATAGGTATCATTCACAAGCATAAATCACGGGTTTTCTAGGTGCCAGACTTCCAACACAAAGATGATCAGCCTATAGAAACATGAATCAGCCCATACATGTCAGAAATACAATTCCCTTGGGAAAAAAACATCTTGCTAAGAAATATAAGGTAAAACAATTAAATTCAAGATAGCAATTTGACTGTAGTTTTAGTGGTGTGAGGCCCAGGTCTGGTTCCTTACTAATCTCTCAGGTTGGCATTTTACATTTCCATGGCTAGTTGGTGCTGACCCTCACCTGCAGCCACTGCCCATCCTTCAGGCAGGCATTCAATGCAGCTTGCTCCCCTTCAGGCATTAAGGGAAGCAGCTGAAACAGGCTGATGCCAGTTCTGCTGTTCTGATTGCTGAGCAAAAAGGACAGGAAATCATTATAGTCAAAACATTTTTAACAAAGGTCACTTTAATACGAAATTACATCAATCACCTTGAACAAAAAAAGTAAATTTCAATTGATGTCATTTGTCCATGGGGCTAATATCAACTTTAGTTTTAAAAATTTGGCTGGTTCTGGAGAAAAATCATTAAAAATTAACTATGTCTTTCAAGAGAGATTTAAGTCTTGTGTGAGAAGATAAAATTGCATAAGTTGTTTCATATGATAATCTGAATAGCTGTTTCAAAACTTTTTTCTGAAGACATCACTGTGAAAGTAGCTTTAATGCAAAAGAATCATCTAGAGAAGATGACTCTGGATAAAGCATTTCTTAGAATTTACCCTGGTCTGGCTACATGCACCACAGAATCCAGGCCTTCAGCTCACAAACGTAGCATTATACAAGTGAAATAAGCCAGAATTATTGTACCTATAACTCGTAACACATGCACACATTCAGAGCTATTAGACACACTAGATATCTGACTTTGTATAAAACTTCTGCAGTTGATTTTGACATGAGCACGTTGTAAGAATATCTTTTAGCACTGTAGATGGAACTTTATACACCTAAAACTTTTTACTAGGGAATGCTAAATGAATTTGCAGGTGTAAATGAGGTCCAGGCTTTCAGACGTTAACACTTATGTGATGCTACATTCAACAATTAAATTTTCAGTGGTAAGGGATTATGCCCATACATCTTAATTCAGACCATAAACTAATTTTATCTATAGCAGAGTACATAAGCTTGTGCTTAGAAGTTTGCTTTTCAAAGGAAATGAAGGACTTAACCACATGTCAATTTATTTGCTGAAGAAGAATGTGTGGATAGTTTGGAGACAGTGAATTTGTCTATGGTGATATTGTGGAATTGAATTCTGCATGCACATAAACTCCTATCCAATTAATCTTCACATTTATATATAATTAACAGAAATACAAAAACATGGACAAACAATATAATTATACATAATTTTACAACACAGAGTAAACATGGAATCTCTGCAGTTTTGTCCTACATTAAAAATTATCTAGTATCTGCAGCATGTCTTCTAGTGGGATTAGTCCACTGCACAATTTTAATTCCAGTGAAGGTTTTTTCGAGGCTAAGGACTATCCTTGTAAATTTATATGTAAGCTGCAATTTTCAAAACAATTCCCCAAATATTTTAATTTTGATTTATCCACAACACATCTGTGTACAGATGTGTAGATGGTATATTCAAGCTATTTAATTTCAAATCACACTGTTTTGAAAAGGCTGGTACAAAATTGAATGTCACTTGATTGTTTTTCTGCTTAGGAGAGACTACAAATGAAGGATCAGTGAGGGAGCAGAGAAAAACTCCAGTGAGAAATAGGATGAAAACAAAGTTGAGAATGCGAAGAACGAACAACTGAGTGTGAAAAAGAGAAGCACAGAGGGAGAATATAAAATTCTCCTACACTGGCATTTAAGGGACAAGAAGCTTACACGGGCCACTGAGCTGTGCCATCCTCACTTTTCAAGGGTTAGTAAACTCACTCAGTGGTAACCTGGCACAGAGCTTGCTTCAGCAGAAGGTTCACTGAAGGAAAGTTTCCTACGTCAAAATAATGGCTCCCAAACTGCAACTATTATCTAAAATACAACTCTGCAAGCCCCACAAACCCCCCACTCCATCCTTGTGCATCCTCCTGTCAGTGTACCCCCTCTGCTATGCCCAAAAACACCAGAACATTCACCAGAAATTTCAATCCCTTTTAAAAGCAACGAGTCCTTTCTAAACTGCAGCCCTCCCCAGAAGAGGCACCCGAGATGCTGAGCTTGCCATTGGAGAGGCCTTGAGCTCCCAGGGAGGTTTCTGCCCTGCTGTGCTAGAGACACTCTCCTGGCAGACATGGAACCATCCCAAAGAGACATGGACTGCTGCTCCCTGGCCCTGGAGACACCATGGCCACAGAGCTGCAAAGGTGGCATCTGAATTTCTCTCTTTCCAGTTTTTCAAGCCATGGTTTCTAAAGGTGACAATGGTAATTAGTCCTAAATGCTTTATGTGCCATAGAGAAATGTAGCAGAATATGTTCAGCGGGCAACATTTTTTTAAATCTCTGGCAAGACTTTGATCACAGAATGAATTGTCTGGAACACTGTGAACTCTTTACTTATTAAAATGAAACTGGGATGTTGCATCAATGAAATATATTTTATTGTGTTCTGTCAATGAGACATATGCTATTATATTATCAAGGTACCAATTCAGACTATAAAATCAGCTTTCCATTTCTCTTAATGAGAGACTGTACCAAAAGTAAATTACATGAGTTTTCATCACTGTACTCTTAATAAAAATAGGGCATTTTGGCTCTTTTTGTTAAAGAGAAAGCTAATATAGTATTTATGAAGTCTGTGCAGTGAGCAGTTAAGGACTAATACTGAAATGCTAGAGGATCTTCAGTCAAAACGGAGCATGACAATATGAAACACAAAGCATTTTGTCAAGAAAAAGAAAAAAAAGTAATTGGAAAAAGAGGAGGGGTTATTATAGAAAGAATGAAAGGGCATAGATGGTGAAAGAGAACTAGCATTTCCAGAAATTAAAATGGGGTGCATTTTTTTAAAAAAGAAGATGCCTTCTAGACTTTAGTTGTGTTTTCAGGAGATGAAAGAAACAAACTTGTAAGTCTCCAAAGAAATAGTAAATGTAGACACTGAAAAATGATCACAGCATTTGAAAATAAATGGGATCTTATTTTAAAACTATAAAACTATGAACTGCGTCTTTTATTATTTAAGGGGTCTTGTTTTCTGTTCTATTGAGAAGACTTCAAGGTCAAGATGTCTGTATGCTTAATGCCACTTTAGATGCCAATGAAAGGAGATTACAAGAAAAATGAGAACCCTGAGGCTTGCCAGGCCTTTCTGGGATAAATGCACCTGGTAAAGTCAAGGTTATATAAATTAAGAGAATCCATCATCTGATGCTGTTGTTGGGGGTTATTTACATTTAAAGAAAACGAAAATAAATTAATATATAATAGTGAAATGTTCAAAGATTGCATGAAAAAGACAATTTTACATTGTAAAATGTGCAATAGTAAGTTGCAAATTCTTCTTTCAAGTGAGGACTGAAGCAATTATTAGGGGAACAGAGACAGTCATAGTTTGGTAGACAACTCCAAATGAAGCTAAACTCTTTTCAAATTGTCATAGTTTGTCCCCTGGAATCTTAAGGACCTGATGAAGGTAAACCAAAATTACAGGGAACTTGGTTGGAATCCAAGAATGTAGGAGAAATTTGCCCACATCTGAAAAACACAAATTTTAACTCTAGTAATGTCAGAAAAATGTACTGAAGTTCACAAACCAAGGAAGTGTTTTAAGGGCCATATTTCAAATGTTCAGATGTTTTCATGTACATTAAGAGAGACATGGACATGGAGAGAAGTTTCCATGCCAGGTAGTTTCAGCATTCTGTAATAGCTGTGATTAGAAATCTTACCCAGAAAGAGTCAACAAGGGGTGTTCTCTTGCTTTACTGCAGAATAGCCAAATAGATTTCCAAGGTCTCCACAAGGTCCATTTTCCTGAAGGACAGAGGGATTTAATTTTTTTTTCCTTTTTTTCTGTCTCAGTCTTATCACATTGTTGGAGATGTGGCTTCATGTCTTACAGGTAGGGAATTGTCCTATCTTATTATAATCAGAAGCTCAACCTGCTGCACAGCTGATTTACTCTGCTCGGTGCAAATGCAGCATTAAACTCAGCAACGGCAGTTCAGTAGACAGTGTAGATCTTAAGCCACCTAATTGCCTTTTCCCTATACCTTGATGGAAGTAAATGAAGGTTTCCTGGGAAGTTGAAGGTCTAGAGGGCATTTTTTCCATGCCTTTCCTATCCTTAGTGTTCAGATTTGGAGCAACATCCCTCTTTGGTACAGAGATCTAAATGATGGAGACAACAAGTACATCAAAGAGGAAATTGCTGCTCTAGAATTTACACCAAATTTCACTGTTAATTGAAAAGATCATGCCTTTCCTTAGAGATACATTACTGCTTTAATGGAGACTGTACATTTAGCAAGGCAAAGAAGGGACTGAGGCAGGTGTTGGGAAACAGTTTGTACACATATTCCAGAAGTAAAAGCTGTCAGGAACAGTAGAAAAGCAAGGAAGAGCTTTCTCTCCATTTGCAAGGGAGCTTAAGTGAGAAAAGACTCTGAGACCAGTCAGAAAGAGAGAGTGGAGAGAGAGAAGCTGAGAAGGAGGTTAAGTGAGCAGAGTTCAACTACTCATCCAGATGGACAAATGGCTTTAGAGTTAAAATTTTTCTTTGTCAGGAAAGAGCTCCACATACTAGTGGAAGACAAGGGCTTTGCAAGAAGATCCACAGAAAAATGAAACAATGCCAATTTCTTAAAATGCTACTGTGGTGTCTACCTTCCACTACAGAACATGCAGCTCCCTTGCTCACAAAACCTCTCTCGAAATCTTTTGACCTTCGTGCATCTTCCATGGAAGAAAAAGTGCAGACAGAATAGTTCCTGCCAAAATATTATCCTCTGGTGTTTGCTGTCTTAACCATACAGCAGCAGAAAAGCAAAATCAGCAGCTGCAGGTGTTAAAAGACATATTTTAGGAACAGAATTCTACATTCAGGAGAGATAACGCCCTTCACTTCCAAAAGGCACCTCATTATTAGGCAGGGACTCTAACACAGTACTGCAAACACTTCCCTTGGCTCCAGTCTCATTCCTCTCCTGTGTACTTTGTAGATTGCCCTGCTCTTTACTAATCTCAGACTGAGCACTTC
>VYZP01011312.1:1680-13787 GCA_013400635.1 Hypocryptadius cinnamomeus | reverse complement strand
TTCATTTGGCTATATGCACCTAACTGAAGAGCAAAGTTTACATTTTCATGTTAAGTATTTCCTATCACAAAAGAAACTGCTGAAATGCTTTTTTGTTACAGAATTTATGAATTGAAAATATCCTCCAAAGTTCTAATTAGAGCTATATTTATTTTACAAGGTCCTGTGGTATTTTTTTCAACAGCATTGTGAAGTAGAGCTGTTACATGTATTTTAGTCTATTAATAGAAATAATTATTATCTTAAGGCAAGGTTACTGCCTACTGTGTCCCAAGAACAATTCAGTTAAAGAAGTAAATATAAATGAAAGATGTATAGATGCATGATGTACACAGACAGTCATTCAAATACACTAAAGAGTTCATTTACTCTGAAATATTTATTTGTGACCTATCACAGTGGTTAGTCTCAAGCCAAACCTCATTCTACTTCTGTTTGGATGCACGTAATCTACCAAGGATACATTTATATTCATAACTCTGAGGTTTTAATTTGCACTTGTGTGATAAACAAACAAGCAAACAAACAAACCCCCCAAAACACAACCCTTTCCTGCCAGGGCTGCCCCAGCCTGGGCTTCCCATGGGGCTGCAGCATCCTTTGGACATTCCAGTGTTGGAACGTGTCCAGAGAAGGGAAACAGAGCTGGTGAAGGCTCTGGAACATGAGGAGTCCAATGAGGAGCAGCTGAGAGAGCTGGAGTTGTTCAGCCTGGAGCAAAAGAGGCTCAGGGGTCACCTCCTCACTCTCTCCAACTTCCTGACACAAGGGTGGATCCAGGTGGGGATCAGCCTTTTCTCCCAGACAACCAGTGACAGGACAAGGGGAAATGGCCTCAAGCTGCACCAGAAGGCTCAGGCTGGATATTAGGAACAATTTCTACCCTGAAGATGTGGTTAAGCATTGGAACAGGCTGCCCAGGGAAGTGGTGGAGTCACCATCCCTGGGAGGGTTCAGAAAACAAGTGGATGTGGTGCTTTGCAGCATGGTTTGTGCTCAGTTGAGGGTTGGAGTTGATGATCTTTGAAGTCTTTTTCAGCCTTAATGATTCTATGATTCACTGACCTGGCTATCAAGACCCCAAAAGTAGGGATAGGATTTGTTTCCCACTCGCAAAAGGACGTGGTGGCATAGAAAGGAGCCTCTATTTTCATGACACGGTGTTCCTGAATATTAAAAATCTCCCAACTTTATTCAAGATCTTGCAACTTGCAACGGTTTTTTTTTTCAATGGCAGCAATAAAACTCTCCTGAAGTGAGCCAGTCCCTACAAATTATAGTCTCCTTAAGAAAAGTATCCAACCACTGTGAAAGTTTTTCAGAATGAAAAGATGGCTCTGTACTGCACGTGCACATCCATTTTCTGTGGAAGTCCTTCACTCAGAGCTGTCTGGTGGGACTGAGAATATTATATTGGCCAGATTCAGACCCCAACTGTTTCTATTTAAAGATTACTGAAGTATTGTGATTGATTCACATTTACAATCAGGCTGTTCATGTAAAGAAGAAAGCAAAGAGGAGTGAAAATTGATTTATTTGGCGTGCTCATTGCACAAATTTCAAGGTCTCTAAAAATTGTTAATGGATTGTAGAGGACTATTAATATGAAACAAGCATCAGACCCATATATCCTACTCCCTCCCTCTACTTTTATCTCCCCTCCCCCATTAATTTTTGATTTTATGTTTATGAGGATCTGAAAATAGTCTAATCCTTTTCTATCTGGTTTGGGCCTATCTTTACCAGCTGGTAAATAGGAAATGTTCACTGTAGGAAGCCAATACTCTGCAGAGTGTAAACAGATGGAATCAATATAAAGTGACAAGTTAGACTGTGCTACTGAGAATACAGAGCCAAAACTAAGAGCATAACAGTCACGATACTTATTTTGTTCCAATTCATTTGGTACTGAATAGCACTTCATATATGCACAGCTGTGTCCTTCCATTTTTTACTTTCTTTCTTCTGGTTTGATGATGACAATTTCAAAGAAAAACTTTAATTAAAGATTTTACACAGAATGGCCCAAAGTAGAATATAGAGAAAATGAGCACTGATGTGTTTATAGCACAGAGAAGAATATTTTTCAGGCATTTATTTCCTTTCTTTCTTTTTAACAAAACAAACAAAATCTGATGGCTGTATCTCCCTGTATGTAATGTGCTGGATTGATAGATCTTTGCAGATTGAAATCTCCCATTTGGCAATAAGGACCTCTAAAATCTTCCCCATCATCCCCTTTTTTCCTGCAGTACCTGGTACAGCAGGCTGCCATCAAGGGCAGGAAATCCAAGCATTCGTCCCTGTGTGGATGTGCAGGCTGAAGGGAGGGGGACAGTCAGACACAGAGGCTGCTGCAAAATGCTCTGGACTGATCTGAGACAGCCTGGAAGCAGGATGACTGAGGGTCCTCCTTCTCCTCTACTCTCAAGAAGGGTGTTTTGGAGACCCCTCAGGGACATTTTGTGGGCCAGTGAGCTTCCAAGCTGTGCTGTGTCACAGGGTTTGCCTTGAAGGCACATCTGAGCTCCAGTCCTTTTGCTAGAGAGAGTACCAGGTGTTACAGTACGGGCTTTTCTTTACTCATTTATGCATTTTTGACACATTCTCACAAAAATGGAAGAACACAGCATGTTTTACCACTCTATCCCCAGCTTATTCTTTGCAGCATATTTCTTGATGCTGCCATTAAAATTTTTGCTATTTTTGCTTTCTTGGCAGATAAGAACCCCAGATTTCCCATATGTTATTTATTAGGGTGGCTGTATGGCTCTAATGAGGGGCAGCAGCCACAAGTTTGAACACAGATTTTGCTTCTGATCCTCGTGTCAAGGGAGAGCAGCTTTTGTTGCCTTCAGAAGAACCACTGGGTCTGTCCCAGCCTCCTCTGTGAACCTTCCAAAGCCAGATCCATGGGGCAGACTCGGTTGCTGAGGAAAATGCCAGGAGATGCAGTGGTTGGCAATACCTGTGTGGGTGACAAAGTGAATTCCAGTGATTTGTGGCAGGAAATCATCTCACAGTCAGCCACAGTGTGCAGAAGGGAGTGCCTGCAAACTCCCTGCCTTGTAATGCCTGCAGGGGATCTGTTTTCACTGGATATCCTACATGCCCCTGAAGAATAAGAAAATATTTAAAATAGTAATTGTCTTCCCTCTTCCCAAGGGAAGCCTGAGTGTTTTACATGCATAAATGCTGCTGAGATGCAGCCACTGCTGGGGTGGGGAGCAGCAGCCAGCTGGCACGTGTCAGTGACAACAGAGCATGCTATGCCAAAGAGACTGTGGCAAGGCCTTGTGGTTGCTGGAAGTGTGTGATATCAGCAACACTCCAGAGAACAAACAGGAGCAGTGCTTCCAGTGGCTCTGCTGGAACATTCTGATATCATTAGCTGGTGGGTTCGTGGCCTTTCTAACCTGTAAGGACAAATGGTCGCATCTAGCTGGCAGAAAAACCTGCCACTGGTGCCAGGCACCACAGCATCCAATCCTGTGCTTCACTCATTAAATAATACGTTTTCCTTAAATCTGATTGCAGGGAGAAAGGAGTCGTGATTTCTGTGTTTCTTTCCCCATGAACAGCTTGGATTTGTGGTGGAAACATTTTGCCAATCATGGCATGGAGGAGAAACCCATGCTCTGGTGAAGTCTAATCCTATGTTTGAATTTCAAAGTCCTTTCTCGTTTTTATCTATAGGAACTATAGATACAAATTACTATAGAATTATAAGAAAATACTTTTTTAATAAATAAAATATATTTTTCTGTCTTCATGTCTTTAGCCAGATAAGCTTTGTCTTCTTCCACCCTGCTTTGGTTGGCAGAGTTGCCAAAGAGTAGTGAAATCTGCCTGACTCACAGCTCCTTACTTTGAGCAACCTTTGCTTATCTCAGGGGCTGGTTATAGCCACAAAGAGGCCTAAAGTGTGCTGCAGTAGGAGGATTGGGCTTGAAATGTTAACTGGACTCAGACTGTTGACTCTTTCGGTGAGAAAAACCACAAAATATGGAATCTTGGTTCCACTGAAGTCGTTTCTCCATGATCGGGACTCCCTACAAGGACTCTCCACCTCCTTACTCCTAAAAGTAGCACTGCAAAGCAGGTACAGCTGAGCTGAGTTTAATTGTCTCAGGCAGCCACCCTCAAATGAGTGAGTAAGGAGCAGTGGCAGGAACTTCATTATTGCTGCTTTATGCGAGCCAGAGAGAACACAGCCTGACTCAATTCCCCAGTTGCTTCTGCAGAAAAAAGCAGTAAAAAAGAGTGATATTTTTAAACAAGGCTTTGTTCTTGCAAGCTGAACAATTCAACACAGAACGGAGTAAGCGTGGAAGACTTCCAATACTACTCTTATTGCCAGTTCTCATTTTTAAGTTTACTCTAAGGTCCAGGCTGCCGAGATGTTTAACAGACCTGGAGAAGGCACTTACAGTTGCTAGAATGTTAACATATTTGTTGTTTTGTCCCATGTATCCATTTTCTTTCAACCTCGTCTTGATTTGGGGAATTTTTGCAGAACTAAAAAAAAAAAAAAAAAAAAGTTTTGGCATATTTGGAAAATAATGCACTGATGTCCTGGAGTTCGCTGATACTTTGGAAATGCATACCTGCCTTGATCTTTTGTTTCAAGGAAACCTCCAGGTTTTAGTATTGAAGGAAAAGCATCTTCTGCCTACCATTTAAAATATATAAATCTGAAATTCATTTCTTTGCCTAAAATAGTCTTGAAGTTTACTAGTGCCATTTGAAGAGAAATTTACCTTAGAACACTGAGTAAATGAAAAACACTCATTTCTCATGGGGTGTTATTGCAACATTTCCTGCTGTGCCAGGGAAGGTTGTACTGTATTCCTGTTCATTGGAATCACCTGTAATTTGTAGATTGCAGAGAATGTGGAAAACATTATCAGGTGCTGCAGACCTTTTGCCTACAGCCAGGCAGGATGGACGGAGAGGAACATAGCTCAAGATGACCTGGTTTAGCATGAAGGGCTTGGAATTTGAAAGTAAGTGAAGAAACATCTGCGATTTTTCTGTGAGAGTAAAAATAACAATAAATGATGAGCTTTTGTGATCTTCTGAGTGACAGTGGCTGCAGGCTGCAGCAGCAGGGTAATTTGACAGTTTATCTTCTGTATGCAAGTTGCAGCCTTCAGCCTTTCTCTGACTAATGGATGCAATGGTATGCAAGGATAAATGTGTTGGTAATTCATTCCAAAGGCATGAGTCCCTGCATCTGAATTCATCCCAATCACCTTGAGTTTCAGGATGGAGGTTAAGATACTGGAGAGATGATGTGTGACTGCCCTTGCCTGCAGTCCCACTGAGTGGCTTTGGGGGTGGATGTTCCTGGCCTCAAATCCAGGACAAGGCTGGGGAGTCTGCATGGCGATGTTTGTGCCCACTCCACTCTGAAAGCTGCATAGAAGAGATAGTGAGAACCCCAGAGGTGCTTCCAGAGGAAGAAGTAGTGGAAAGAAGAATTTTCCTTATTCTGCTTATAAGTGGTGTTAGCAGCCTTTTGCTTCATCCCTTCAGTTTCTTGGTCTGACACAGGATATATGTGAATTTTCAAAATTTTTAAAAATAATTTTCAGGAGAATCAATACATCAGGAGGACAGAGTGTGTGTGTAGGACATACTTACAGGAGCCAAGATGCCATCCCTTTTGCAGTTCATTTGAAGCTGGTGATTTCTCAATGAGAAATTGGCTCCCCCTCCTGCTGATATCCAAGAGCTACTGCCCCTCACAGGGAAAAAGATCCTGATAACCAGGTGACAAGTGAAACCCTGCCTTTGGAAAAGGAAACATCTCTTATCAGCTATGCTTCATGTCTTTGCTGAATTCCTGCAAGAGGCTTGAATATGACCGGGTTTTATCACCTGGGATGGAGGAATGCTGTTATTTAAACACTGTGGTACCATTGCACATCGTCACATCCTGTGCAGCTTGAGGCAGTGACCAGAGAAATGTCATATCACAGACACTGGGATGTTCTTCCTCTCACTTTAGCACGGTTCTCATGTGAAGCAGTCTGGTGAAATGAAAACTCACAGAGTTTTGAATCATTGAAANCAGGCCAGGCTAGATGGGACTCTGAGTAACCTGGGGTAATGGAAGGTGTCCCTGCCCATGGCAGGGGGTGGGACTGGATGGGCTTCAAGGTCCCCTTACAACCCAAGCCATTCCATGATTCTTTGATCTCTTGGAGTCCAGAGGAGGCACCAAGTGGAGCTGGGGCACTTCTGCCACAGAGACAGGCTGGGAGAATTGGAGTTGGTCAGCCTGGAGAAGGTTCTAGGGAAGTCCTTTATGTAGCATTTCAGTACTTAAAGGGGCCTGTAAGAAAGGTGGGAACAGACGCTTTTGCAGGATCAGTTACAATAGGACAAAAGGTAATGGTTTTAAACTAAAAGAGAGGAGAATCAGATTTGATTTAAGGTAGAAATTTTTCATGGTGAGGGTGGTGAAGCACTGGCACAGGTTGCCCAGAGCAGTGGTGGATGCCCATCCTTGGAAACATTCAATGTCAGGCTGGCTGGGGCTCTGAGCAGCTTGCTTTAGTCAGAGATGTCCCTGTTCATTACAGGGGTGTTGGACTGGATGAGCTTTAAAAGTCCTGTCCAACCCAAACTATTCTATGACTGCATGATCCTACATGCTCTGTTTCCAAATAATATTTAATGTCTTATGATTTCAAAATACTTTCTGTGGATTTTGGAGTCTGTGATATCCATCAGGAAATATCACCTGAGGTATTCTTTGGTGGATAGGGACCTAAAAGAAAATGAAGCAAATTAGGATGGTGTTTTATTGTTTGAGGGTTTGTTCAGGTTTTTTTTATTTGTATATTAATTTCATTGTGAGAGACTTCCAAAGTATTTTTTCTCATTTCATATTGCCTGGCTACGCTATTTCACTTTGTGTATTTTTTTCTGGTTGGGACACTTTCCATAATTAGTTATCAACAAAACCAGTTAAATAATTTGGTGGAGGCAATTATAGAGCAGAAGCAATACTCTTCTAAAGCAGGCAATCAAAAACCAAAAATTATGCTTTATTTGGCAATAAACCTTATGTTTGGCATTGCAATCTGAAAGGTAATAAATTTATAAAAATGTTGCAACATCCCATAAGTGCTGAATGATAAAAAAGAACACAAATTTTCATGTTGGGGACTTAAAGCTCTAAAATGAAGTTTTATCAGAAAAACTTCTGAAGCTTAACAGATGAAAATAATGGTCCTGAGTCACTTTTGTATGAAACAACAGGTTACCAGACACAATGCAGAGATAAAATGCGACCTTTACCTAATTTTCTTACTGATGAAAAATCACGCAAGCAACTTTGGAAGAAGTCTATGAAATTTGAGGGTGTTTAAATATACCCTAATTTTATCTGAATTTCTTCTAATGGATGAACCATAAAGCAAATGAAAGTATATTTTCTTCTCAAAGTATAAGTTGTCAGACAGTTAATAGTATGTTTAAAGGAGGATATTACTGCCCAAGTCAAAGGAATAAAGTGTTTTGGTTTTTTTCAAAGTGTCATTAAAATCGTGAAACAAATTCACTTCTCTGCTGAAAATTTTGCTCAGGTCCAGTTAAATCTCAATGACAATACAAAACAGATGAGTGTGCTCTGCTCCTCTGTCTGCACATTTCTTAAAGCAAAATGCTGAATGCTCTGTAATCATCATGCCCAAGAAGAACTCTGTTGACTTATTTTGTCTGTATAATAGCTGGGGAGACATGGGCAAGTCAAGAACTTTGAATCTAAACGGGCTCTGTCTGATGTTTCAAATATATAAATGTGTTCCCCTGAATTCCTGCAATTTCAAGTATATCCATGTCTCCCCCTGAATTCCTGTTGTATTGGGCATGTACTTTTGTGGGACATATACTTTTTTTGCTTTTTGGGAACTTTAGTGAGTTTCTCGACTGCTCCAAAAATCTGTACTGCTGACAGTAGAAATAATGGCTGGGAAACTGGGGGAATCCAATGTGAACAGCAAAATCTGGATATTCCCATGGAATATCTGGGTTCTCCACATTTTCATCTCTGGAATTCCTTATCAGTAGCCCTTAGGCTTCTAAGGAGTTTTTTTAGCTCATCCAGAGCAGATAACCAGGGAGGCCAAGGAAATCCTTTGCTTCCCACTCAGTTCCCATCCTCAAGCAAAAGGTTAGAGTACCATATTCCAAAGCCGGCAGGGCAAAAATTTGGATTTCCCTACTTTTGAGGCTGCTGTTGAGGTTTCTGTGAATGTAAGGAGCCTCTGCTTTAATGCTGTGTGTCCAGGGACATTCCAGGGTACTGCATGCTCAACATTCCTCAGGACAATGTACCTCTCACAGCATGGACCTGTGGCTGTGACTTTTAGAGAAAGTGCATCTTATTTGATAGGGCCTGTGCTTCTGCTGATCTCCAGGTTTCTAGTTTTGAGTTATATTACAATAGAATCCATTTAAAATTATTCTTGCTGCATTGATCTGTTATAAAAAAACCCAAAACCACAAAACCAAACCCAGTCCTGTTCTTTGGCCCAAGTTCTGCCACCAACTTTCTTCCTGCTATCCCTTCACAGTGTGGTCTTCTGAATTGATTTCTGCTTTTTGGACTCTGCAGCTGTTTCTGATTCAAGCCAGAGCCTGCCAAATATTTGCCTTGGATTGATTAACAAATGTTTTTTCCCATAATCCTGTTATGGTTGCTCTGGGCCATGGCGTCGAGTCTCTCAATTAACTTTAATGGACTTTGGACCAGTTCTGTAATTATTAAGAGGGTTTTTCTGTCAGGATCCTGACCTGAGGCATGGCTCCTATGTATCTTTTGGGCTGAGGAAATATACTACGTAGTATAGGGGAAATACTAATTTTTAGAGATGTGTTTTGGATCCACAAACTCAGCCAGAGATCCCTGTTTGCACTCATAGCATCTCTTTCAGATCAGTCAGACCAATGCCAGAGAGATGGAGGTATTGTTGTACCTTACCAAAAGGTTATGAAAAAATTTCTGGAAAACTCCAGAAGTCTGAGAGTTCTGAAACCCAGATTTGTCTAGGAGGCAGTGAACCCTTTTTGAATGGACCTTCCATCTAAAGATTTACTTGATTATGTGGAAAATATAACTCTCCCTAAGACCAAATCAGCTTTGAGGGTTTCAGAGTTGGGCTTGGTCAATTAGTCTTAATGGTCAGGAAAGTTATTCAGGTTTCACATCAGGGCCTTGCCTCATTCTCCAGGTTTTTTTGGGAAAAGCCACCATGAAATACCCATATCTATATACATACACACACACACCTATTTCCTTAACATTCCAGTGATATCCTGAATTTATGGCAATGAGGCGATACATACCTTCATTATTAGATAAATGGCCAGAACCATAGAAACAAAAAACACCCAAATTCTTCCTATATGTGATAACTGGGTTCAATTTAAAGATCAGAGGAAGAAAAAGGATACAGCAGCAATTTTTAAATATTGAACTTAAAAGCTTTTTCTTAAAAGTCACATGCTCAAGATGAAGCTGTCCCTAGGCATCTTTAATGTTCTCATGTGACAGTTATGCAGCAAATAACTCAAGGTTATTTTCTTTGGCAGCAATTTCAGAGCAAATCTTTGTGCAAAGAATGATTTCTTTTCCTTGAACAATGGGCTGGATTCATAAAAAGTATAATGGGTACATTTGTTTGTTTTTCAGTTTTATCAATTAGGAGTATCCGTATAGGTGTAAAAATAGGAAGTAGGAAAATAATGAATAGTAGTACTTATAATTAGCATATTTTGATACTTAGGAAACCAGAAGCCATTTCTATGCTTATGAAATGTGCATTGCCAGCTTCAATGTTTTTGAAAATTACTACCTAAAAAAATAATTTCAGATGAAATATTGCTTAAGGAATATACATTGAAGTTAAAAGTAAACTCAGACTTTAAAATGTGTAGAACAATACCTGCTTAAGTTTTACCAGCACTGAGGTAGCTTTTAGGGAAAACTTGTGCAAAGATGCAGAAACAGTGTCCAAATTCAAGCAGGTATAAAACACAAAGAGGTATTGAATTTTTTTTTTTTTCCAGATTATAACCTGTGAAATGGTTTAGGTTATATAAATATAGAAGACATAGAAATAAACAGAGAAATTATTTAATGACAGGAAGAGCAAGGCCATCCAAAAGCTAATTTGAAGTACCCAGGCCTTGTTGCCCTTCCCAGTAAATGAAAAGTCAATAGTATACCCAGAGAGCAAGCAGATGAAAACAATAATTTAGAGTTTCTTGTTTTCTTCCTTCTCACTGTGGAGAAGGATGGAAGAGATTGCTGTGTCCAAACCCAGTCTTTGGGAATACTTTTCTTGGTCAATAAATCTGTGAAAGCAAACCAATCATTGTCATGATTAGAAGCAAGAATTTGGGGGTTTAATTATGTTCTCTTCATACTCCCAGGTAAAGGCAGTAAAAATTCTATTGTTTTTTATCATGAAAACAGGCTCTGTCCCAGTTTTAATGGCTGCTGCCAAAACCACCTTAATCTTCATTCATTACACGTCCAAACTGTACCATGTCCTTCCGCAGGGATTTGTTTCACGGCATGCAAAGCATGGTGGTGATCCTGGCCTAGCCATGGCATCCTGTATAAGAAACAAGAGCATGAAGAACAGAGGGCAAAAATACAATTTTAAACCAGTCGTTCCTTCTGTATTTCTATTTGTTAATCAAATGGGATTCTCTTTCCAGCCAAGATATTTATGGATGCATAATAAGCTATTTGGTTCAAAGCAGCAGGAATTGAAGGAATGATCCAGTGGAAAGTTCCTGGGGGAAGGAATGGTACTGTTTTCATGGGGAAATCCCATGGGAGGGGTCACAAATGGAGGATCTTGACTGAAGAGCATTCCTATTTTGTAGTAAGGCCATGATAATTTGTGGATGTATCTCTTTGTGTTATAGCTTGGGGTTATTTCGATAGATGAAAAAAATAAATTGTGATCAGGAGAGAGTTTCAGACACCTCAAAAATGTGCCAGAGTACCATTCCTGATGTTGAGATTTACCGTCTACCTGATCTTTCTCATGGAATTCTCAAGGTAAAATCAGTGTCCATCCCCAAACAATCCAATCACAAATGTTTTTGAAGTATGCCTTTAACTTTGACTGGCATAAAAACTTTGTTCAAAGTGGAACTGAATCTCTCCATTTTATTTTATGTTTTCATCACTTTTCACATACGTTGGAGTACTGCCTGTACATTCATTCTGTATTTCCATATGTACAAGTCCCAGCTAACACAATCTGAATCCCTTTAAAATTTCCTTGAAAATTAATTCTCAGATAGTTCTCACCTTCTAGCAAGACGTGAAGAGAAGTCTTGAGGGGAAATAGGATGTGGGGGAAATTTCAGAGGAAAAGCATTAAAGTCCTCTATGAATTATGCAAAGACCCATATTTTACCTGCATCAGAGACAGGTGTGTGGTTTACTGTCACAAACAGAAGAGCCCCGTGGGTTGGCCAGGATTATATTTGTATTAAATTAATTAATTTCAATTAATCATGACAAATTTTAATTGTTTGCAGTTGATTGTTACAAATGGGAAACTGAAGCAAGAGGCGAGTAAATAACTTTAAGTAAATTAACTTAATAACTTAAGTTTATTAAGTAAATTTAAGTTGTAATGGTGAATTCCTGTCTTTCAGCAACCCACAAAAACAATGGAATTATGATGATCTTAGCAGCTAAATATACCTTTGTGCTTTAGCAAACAACCCAAAGAATAGAGAGGAAAACAGGGTATGTCAGTACAGCTCCCTTTTCCTGTCCCAAATGGAATTTGACAATTGGTTAACCAGATTCTCTTCTCATTATCACTTAAATAGTCCCAAAAACTGCAAGTAGAATTCCCCTGACTCTTCCTGTCCCCCATGTTGATGCAATTAGAGGGTTATATATGGGTGGTATTTGGATTTTTTTCCCTGAGATCTTGGCCTCTGCTCTGAGGGATTTCTAAAGGGTTAATGTCCCAAAGATGTCCAGAAAAAGTCTGAAAGAAATAGAACTTTTGTTTTCCTCTATTGTTGAAAGTCAAAACCAGAACATAACTTCACAT
>VYZP01011298.1:2074-29822 GCA_013400635.1 Hypocryptadius cinnamomeus | reverse complement strand
TTCAGCTCCTTGATAAGGTTCAGTTACAGTCTCTGGACCAGCATTCCTTGGGCACATGAAGGGAGCATGTGGATCTGCTCCCTCGTCCTGGTAGAGCTCCAAGCACAGCAGTGCAGAGGAAACAACTGTGTATTTTTCCATTGGCTCCACTGGAGCATGCTGGCTGCAGCTGGAATGGCAGGGAAAAGAGAGCAGAACCTATTTGGGAAGGGACATTGTTCAAAATGTCCCTTCCCAAATAGGGAGAGGGAGAAGATGCTGCTGAATGCCTGGGCCACATCTCTGAGGCCCCAGTGCTGGAGGTGCAAACTCTGGCTCCCACAGGTAGCTTTGAGCTGCAGAACCACGATGCCTTTAGGAGTGAACTGTGTCTCCCACACTGTGTGGTGCTGAAGGACAGATCACCCTCTTTTGCTTTCCAGAGTGTCTGATTTATGGACACATAGATCCCAAGCACTGCAGAGGCCCTGTGCAGCACAGAAGTGTTTGTGGTGCAGTATATCTAATTCCTGTAATGTATGCAAAGCTCTCAAAATGCTAACTTTTTATTTCAGTCTGTGAAAGAGAAATATATTCTCTCTTGGGCTGGTGACATTATTATCGGAGTTAATACTGTCAGAGAGAATTGTCTCATGTGTTTCTGTCCCGGGCATTCTGCTGTGGGGGAAGATCCTCCAGCTTCCCTGAGACCTGAGGGGGCCCTGATGCCCATGTGAAAATCGCTAAAAATCAATCCCTCTTCAAAGTAGGTCAAGAGTTCTGTGTCTTCTAGGTTAGTTTGCAGCAATTCACCATACATCTCTGCCCCTTCAAACACATCTGTACAGAACATCAGTGGCAAGCAACCAAAGGGAATTAGGAAAGAGGGATATAGGGTTGGATGGCTCTACTGAGGTCTAGGCTGCAGAGTCAGTCACTCATCTGACATGATCTGTGATCTGAATACCACACTTAGAAACAGGGGCAGAGTCCAGGCTGACACCTTAGGCATTATCCAGCCCTCCTCTCTTGTAAAGGCAGAATCAGGTCCACCTGAGACACTCCTGGTTAATATTTTGAAGATTTTTTAGTGTGTCTTAATGCTTCATTAAATGACCGTCTAATATACCTGAGTAATCTACGTTCCTCTAAGAGGTATTTGCTATTTAGCACATGTTACTGGCCCGTGGTTCAGTCATGTCAATACTGCAGAGCTGAGAAGCCAGTACATCCCACTTCCCAGGGAACACCAAACAGGCCATCACCTGAGCTTTGTGTCCTGCCAAGGAGAGGACTGGAGGGCTAGGTGTAGGTCCTTCAAACGTCACACTGGTTCCCCACATCCTTGGTAGAGGTTCAGTGTTAGGTGTCCTGTTGTCCTCCTCTGGAGTTGCTTTGTTCCCTACAAAAGCCAAGGAGAGACAGACAAATGTGTCAGTCAATCAATTTGTACTTAAATGGCCCCAAATGTCTTGCAAACTTCCTCACCCAGTGCTGGGGCCTGGCTGCTCAGGGCAGCAGTGCCTCCACCTGCCTCTGGGAATCAACAGAGCAGACCTCACCTGAAGAAAATGCATGTGAAATTGAATATTAGCAGAAGATTTGATGATACATTCACCCAGGCGTTATAGACCTGATTGAGTACACAATGCTGCACATACACACATGTGCTTGTTGCTTTTTAATGCCTGTGGCAATCATATTTCTGCTTGACCCACGTTTCCTTTATTTGCAGAAGTAAAAATGCTATTATTGCTGACCATAAAATTATTCAGCCCTTTTATATATAGCTATAGGAGTTGAAGTGCTCCAGTGATTTTAAAGCATGTAATCAAGGATTTGTGTGCAAACAGTGCATAAATATGTACTTTCGTTACTCAGATGTAGTTTGCCTGTCAAATATGAATGAATTTGCTGTTTTTGCAAATATGGTTACTGCAGAAGCTTTCCCAAGACTCTCCAGAAATACAAAAATCCACATTCTGTCTCTTTTCTGAATAAGCAATTTTTTCATCTCTTAATCTTTTTTTATGGAAAAACAGGCTGTAATGAATTTTGATGCAACATAAATAAATTAGAAAATCATTAAAGAAATCCCCTATAATTTTCAAAGAAAAATCATCCTTCTTTTTCAACTACTTCATCACATTAAGACCAGACTCTGCCATCTGCCTAACAATAGTTTCTATGTATTGATTTAATAAACATATTATGGTACAAAACTGAAAAGAATTAGGATAAATACTAGGATATGGATATATTTATACTAAGATCTATATATTGAAAGTACACCCCAAAGCCACACATTTACAGTCTTCTTTGATTTTCCTGGCATCAGTGTAGCTGTGAGGAAAAATTTAAACTAGAGCTCATGCTCCTTTTCAAGGATGGAGCATTGTATATAGCCCTGAATGCAGCATAGCAGAAAAATACACATTGTTGAGGTCCTGCACTTGTATTCTCACTTGCATTTTGGAAACAGGACAATAAAGAGCTGAGGAGATCTTGTAGGAATTTTTCACTGAGGCATATTTCATTTAAGGTCAACTTGGATGGATTTTTTTTTCTTTTCTGTGTTATTTATCAATAGGAAAATTCCTAATATTAACATGGTATAGCTACTTCTATCTCATGGAGGTATGCAGTTGGAGGTTTTTTGTTACTTCTGACTTAGATGTAATGTTACTTTTCCATTTAAATTTGCTGTTCAATTTGTATGACTGTAGGGGGATTTAAAATATCCTGTTAAGAAATGATTAATGGTCAAGTCACAGCAATGAAATAAAAAACTAAAACTAATTAATTCATTATCTTACTCTAACTCCCCAAATGACTGTATCAATTGCAGCCTAATTCCTAATGACTGGGACAGAGAGGTGACATGTATCCTTGGAAGAGCTGAGGGACAAAACTTTTTGTATTCCACAAGATTTCCCCGAAAATTCTTGCTTGAAAGGCAGAGCTCAGCAGTAAAAAGAACATAGTGCTTTTGAGCTGCAGCAATAAGATTTTTTCTGGAGTTAGATGATGACCTTACCTATTCAATCCATCTCTCAGCCTTCAGAGCACTAAAATGAGTTCAACAGACATGACATTTGTATAATACTTCTCACTGAATAAATGTGCTCTTAAGCATGTTGCTCAGGTTTCCATGTCTCTTTACAAAACTATTCCCTACCTGTGAAAAGGAGTCTGCCTTCATCCAGATGTGCAAGCCATGCCTTGAAAACATCACTCCTTTCCACCAGGGCCACTTATCTGATGTCTTGAACACACAGCATGCTGGGTGCCCTCCCACACCACAGCTCATCTCTCTCCTCTCCAGCTCAGAGGAGCCCATTCTGGGACCTTGGGCTTACTCACTGCCTCTGAAGGGCAAGAAAGAAAAGTCTGGCATTTTCCTGGAAGAAACCCGGCACAGAAAAGCTCCAATCACTGAAATTTGCAGCTAAGCAGGCAGAAGTAGGTCAGGCCTGATGCTATTTGCAGACTGCTTTTCCAGGGAGTGGGGAGTAGGCTAATCAGTGCCAGGGGTTAACATAGATGGCTGTGATGTCAGCTCACCCGTTCCCAAGGAGAGGTTTGTATCTGACCTCCTCCAGTGATGCCTGCATGCTCTTAGAGTGTATTCTAACATGAAGAGCTACTAATCCATTCTTCCCACATGTATTTCACCCAGGCTGCTGTTGCAAAACCTTGGTCTTTGCATTATTCCTTTCTGCCCTCTACATCCGAGGAAGACCTACATAGTCTGTATCTCTCTATTAGGAAACTGAACTCATGTTTTATATTTTACATTTGGTAGCCATGTAAAAGTCATGTTTGGGCTCAAGTCAGATTCGATTTATGACTCAATTTGTCTTCACAGAAGAGAGTTTATGGTTGTGCTTTTATATTTGGTGTATTATCAAAAGAGAGGTGTCCTGCCTGGCATTCTCAGGGCATTGTTTTCTGAGCATTTTCTGGAGCCGTGGCAGTGTTATATCACTGCTGTGCATTGGGATGTGTCATGGATACAGCAGTATCTTCCTGGGACACAGCTCACCCTGAACCACAGCTCACTCCTCTTTTCACAGGAAGCTCCTGTTGCCCTAGGAGGCAGGATTTTGATGAGTCTGGACCATACTTTGGCCAGAATGAATTAAAAATGGGCGATTCGTAAACACATGGGTGCTGATTCAGGTGTTAAGAGGAGGTTATTGGGGCTTTGCAAAGAAGGAGATGTGAAATAACAAAGCCATAACCCCTAAGCATGGTTGGCAGATGGGTCATTACCCTTCAAAAATGGCTGCAGCTCCAGCTGATACCTGCTTCATGCTCTGCTTTGTTTTGTTATGCCTTTCTCAGATGTCACTATGGTGTGTGCTTAAATAGGATCCCCTTTCCAGAAAGTTCATTTATGTGGTATTTATAAGGCAGAGACATCTGTCTCTTTCTTTTGTGAGTCCATGCTCTGGTTTTGATTTATCTATTGGGTTCCTTCAGTGCCAAGAAAACACTCTGCTCCTCTCAGGCTGATAAATTCTGATGATTGCTCTCATTCTGTTTTCTCAGGTGAGGAGACGTTTCAATATTGCCTTCTTATCCATCAAACCTCTTCTTCATTTCAGGAACTCAGGCAACTATCTGTTTAGGAAGTGATTTCTTGTAAGCGTCATTTTCTAAAGGTGAACTCCTCCTGGCCACTGCTTTTAATTGTATTTTAATGGGAAAGGGCTTGCAGAGGGATTACATAATCAAATTGGCTTTGCACATCCTCCCAAGGGTTTTGGCACAGTTGGACTCAGCCTCTTTCCCCATCCCTTGCCTAGCAATCATGGAGAAGAAGGGAAGGATGCTTTTTAAGCTGTGTGTTTTTCAAGCTCAGAGTTGACTACTAACCCAAAACATAAAGTAGGACGCAATTCCTGGAATCTGTGAGTCTCATCTCAAGAAGATACATGTGTTTGCATTCATTACCACCAAAGGCATTTAATTCTTACATGAGTCTGCAGTTCACAGTAAATAGCTATTTGTCCTCATGTCCAGTGAACAAAAGATTGCAAGTGCTTTCTGCTGGCAAGAATCAAATATCTTGCTTTTGTCAGTAGGTCTTTGATATGCAGGAGCAGCCATGGAGACAGTGAAAGCAGCCTGGTGCCACTCCTCTGCAGCTGGGCAGGTGAGCAGTAGGAGGCTGTGGCTGGCAGCCTCCAGAGACCAGTGACACCAAACACTGCTATTCTTGAACAAAGGAGAAATAACAAGCCCAGGGGCAACCAGAGTTGTGTTTCAGCACAGTTTGTGTCTGGGTAGCATTATTTGACTTCTGTCTGGCTCCATTTTAGGCACTTGGAGCAAAACATCTTTTTTGGTATCATATTTTCAAGAACATGGTGTGTTTGACTCAGGAGCCAGGTCTAGTGCTGGCTATTGGTCAGAAATTACAGAGAATACAGTTTGTGAATAATCAGTCTTTAAAAAATAGTGAAAGAAAACTACCTTTGTTTCTTTAATCTCAGTCCTTTTTGTGTTGGCCAGTGCTGGAGAAAGGGCTCCTGACCCCTGGGAGGAGTTTTGGTCTGTTGGGAGGCATCCTTGGGTTCAGAAGTGCATCTAAGCAATGTGTCACTCATTCCTCACCACCTCACTAGTAGCTGGTGAGGATTACTGTGACAGATGAACTTGAAATATTTTGCTGCTGCATTCTTTGATATCTTTTTCTTCTCTTTTCCAGCCCCACTGCAAATACAACTCTAAACTTTACTCTTCTCTTAACCCTAAACTTAGTATTAACCTTAAATCAGCTGCAGCTGAACCATTGGCAGTTTTTCTCTGGCCATTACCCACTCTACCCATAGCAAACACTTCTCTCAGCTACCATCTCTGAAGCCTCTGCTCCCCTTTTGCAGCACCATTTCAGTCTCACTTGCATTGGTGTAGTGGCATTTCTCTTTCAACCCTAACCCTAAACATAGGTTGGGAAGTTCTCCCAGACTCACATTAGAAAAATAATAATAATAATAATAATAATAATAATAGTAATAAACAACCCCCAGCCTTTCTTTTCCTCTAGTAATAGGGCAAGGTGAGAGTTAGGATTAGGGATAAATATAAACCAAGGGTCAAAAATGGGTTAGGACATGGGCTGGGGCTGTGAAGAGGAAAGCTCTTGCTTTGCCTAGGGAACTAAAGCTTTTGGCAATGTTCCTAATGCCTTTCTCACTACCAAGTTCCCCCCGGGAAATCCCTCTCTAGTACCCTGCAAGGAGATGATTATTTCATAAGAAGATGAGGTGGTGCATTCCCGTAAAAAATAACTTGTTTCCTGGCTTTGTTCCAAGTACAGAAGAAGCACAAACAGATTTATCATGCTTCCTTATAAGCCTTCATTTGCACACTGGTCACTTTATTTTAAGCCATATTTCTTTCTACAGTGCCTCTTTCCTGGTTCCAGGTGTGGATTGCTGCAGAGGACACATGGATATGGAGCTTGTGCACAGCAGTGAGAGGTGGGTGAGCAATTCTCTTCTCCCTGACCTTGCAGAGCAGGTCTGTGTCCTGCCTTGCTTGAGCAAGTCTAGTACAATGACACTACACAAGAACTGTACTCCACATACAGCAGTGACTGAGGTGCTTATGTTGTAATATCCCTGGGGTGTTAAGTATTTGGGGAATAAAGGTTTCTCCTATGGTACAAAACCCTTGTCTGAGCATAGCAACTGAGAAAACAACAAATGGAAATGTGAATAGTGTATTAACACAATCATAACAGGCTGCTTCTCTTCCCCCACAGGTGCTGCAGAAAAGAAATCTGAGTGGAGAGGGCTGGATTTCTTGCATTGGCACTGAAGAACAAGTACATAGCCCTGAACTCAACATGGTGACTTGCTGTAGGCAGTGTTGAAAAGCCAGCTATTGCCATGTTGCATGCCATCTGGTTTTAACTTGCTTTCACAGGTCAGCAGACTCTCTGGATTTTGCAAACAGGCTCACTTGTTTTGGTTTTTTGGGTTTTTTTTTGCTTTTATAATAACTCATGGGTTCTTTTGTAAATTGCCACTGTGGTTTCTTCCACTTACATCACAGTTTTTTGATACTTCAGTTCTGAAGTATCATAAAACCTAGATTAATAGTATAATGGGAATTTGGAGAGCTGTAACATACAAGCAGTAGGAGCTCATGAAGCACAATTACAATACTGAACTAATCAGCACTGCATTCAGTTGACTAAATTCTCATCTTTTAAGTGACAGTAAAAAATCTCCACATAAGAAAAATTAAGGATTGTGCAGGGAAAAGTCAAGGCAATTTCATCTGTTTCAGTGGACAATGTGTCAGAGCTGTCCTGTTGGTTAAAGCCAGTACTATTATTGCACGTCATGCTTCCCAGCTCCTGCAGGTTGAAAGGCACAGGAAGGTAACACACAGCTCCTGATGGAGGAGTTTAGGGTGGGATGGGGGGAAATGGTGTACAAGAGTTGGCAGGGATGATGGATACTGGCACCCTCAACATCCCCACAGGCAAAATTGTTTTGTTTGAGACCTGCTTCACCAGTGTCCACGCAAGGTATGGATGATGCAGGTCTTATATTTCTACAGATTGTCTCTTAAGGTTTTAGACTTTTTATCATGGGTTTCCTTAACCTTTCATGTTACATCAGTACATGCTCAGCAGATCTGAAGACAGAATGTACATCAGATAGGTCAGATGAGTCTTGTCTGACTCCAAAGAGTGAATGATATTTAAAAGGAAAAAATGCTGCTTCCTTGATCTTTTTCTTACAGGTTTTTTCCATTTTAATTTTAAATGTTGCGTCAAAACCAAGTAACTTCCAGAAAATGCCCTGCCCTACACCTGTCTCTCTTCCAAAAATGGGCTGTTTTCAAGACACAATGGTGCAGAGTGGCCCTGATGAAGCTCTACCACTTGTTAAATACGGACTTTATCCATGCAGCAGTTTTAGCCCAGTGGTGGCAGCCAAGCCAGGCACACCCGTGCTCTTTGGCTATTGCACTGATTCTGCACTGGTGACCAGTCCCTGTCCCATCTCTGCTGCTCTCAACCACTCAGGATCTTATTACCAGGCCACCACTCCCATATGGGCACTCATTTATGTAATTCTTTTCTAGCTTTCCCTGTCTGTGCCCAGAGGCACCCTTGAAATGCAAACATCTCCCATGATTTTCGAATACAAGTGCTCTCTGCCCGTGAGTGAGGTGGCACAGAGAAAATAATTCTCAGTAAGATGTCCGAACCCCCCCCTTTCAGCATTTTCTGAACTCCAGTGGCATAGGGCTCAATTGAAAAAATGGTCTAAGAAAGGCTTCACTAAGTGGAGCACATCAAGAGAAAATAAAGAATGAGGCCCTGGTTCCATCTACAGAAGCTGTCATGATTTATTTGCTGTCACTTGAATCTACATTAAAAGGCTTGCTGCGACTTCACCAATTTCTTTCCGTTCCGATTGTCTCGATCTCCGCTGATATTTGAGGCCTGGCTTGTTATATTTGAATTTGAAAGATATGTAGCCACCCGAGCCTGGCAGCATGCTAGCATTAACTTCTCCTGCCCAATGGGCTTTTGCTGGTCCTTTATGGAAGATGAAAATGGATGAATCAACTTCAGAGGCTTTCTGGATTGTACAAAACCTGTCCTTCTTCCTACCCAAGTAAAGCAAGGAGTCCTGCTAATGAACCCATCGGAGGAGGGCTCTGTCTGCTGCTCTGTGGCAGTGACATCCAGCGCGGCTGTGAACTTTTTGAGCAGCCATTTCTAAATTGGGAAGTCTCACATTTATGTGGCCATTTTCTTGTTTTAAAAGAAGAAGTCAATACGTATTCACAGTTTGATCCCCATTAAGGGCTGAAGCGATGCCACGTTTCACCAGGAGAACGTTAATGCTATCAATTTTTCAGCTTTCTTGCTTTATTTTCAGCATGTCATGTCCCTTCACATTTAACATGTTATGAAGAACCACTGGAATTCAATTACTGCCTGTCACTGCTGTTTATATTGATTTATAGATCATCCATTTTGACAAGTTCATTGCCAAGCTTTAATATGCCTTAATAGCTTTATTGTTTATTAATGGTAATGCAGTGGTCCAATCTCCAGCCTGAAGTAAATGTCAGCCCTTCCTTTCAGTGGTGGACTGTGGGCTGCAGAGCATGGGTGGGCAAGTGGCCATGACCAGGGGCTTGGCAGCACCCTCCTCCCCCTGCCCAAATGCCACTGGCACAAATTCCTTCGGTTAATGGCCTCCACAGATTTCCTCCAAGAAAGAATTAAGAAGGGATTTGTCTGACAGGTTCTTGCCAGGAGGACTGACATGCCCGGCAGTGCCAGCGGGTTTTGGCGGTGCCACAACCTGTGGTGCTGCCAGTGCTGTGGTGTCTCTGGGCATGGAGCAGCCCTGACACACACCACACCTGACTCAGCACACAGACCACACCTTACCCTTAAAAAGGTGTAGAGTAACACTGTAACTATGTTACTCTGGTCAGCATATCTGAACAGAGTGACATAGCTGAGACTATTATGGGGAAGGCAGAGGTGAAAAGTGTATGTGCATCATGGGGCTTTTTTATGTCTGGCTATGTAGAGTTTTATAATGAGGGCAGAGTTCACTGGCAATTATTGCTTAGGAAAGTTTCATGGATAGCTATTTTGCTTTCTTTTCTTACCAACTGGCTTTTTGAAATATCACTTTACCATAGGAAAAATCCTCCTCAATAGCAGGAGTCCCCAGGCATGAGGGGTCAGGACTGTTTCAATGCAACTGTGCTGTAAGAAAAAAGAATGTCCTCAACAGTAACATAATGACCTGTATTTCTTAGGCGTAAGCTGTTGCATATTGGTAGGGTAAGAGATGAACAGCAGCACATTTCTGAGTATTGTCTGCCTAGAAACACACAGGACCAATTTTTTAAATGAAGCTGTAGCTGTTTCTCCATGCATGAGTTTGTGAGTTTTCCCCTTGCCTCTGTCAGCTGCCTTTGCAGCACTGAGCACGGTGGTTTGCTTTTCAGGACAGTTTGCAGTCTCAGGATGGCTGCAGGGCTGAGCTGTTTATCCAAGCTGGGGAAACATGAGGAGCAAATCCTTTCCTGAACAGCAGCTATCAGCAGCTCAGTTTCCTTTGCACAGCATTGCTTCCTCCTCTGAGCTGCTGACAACGGCAGCCAAGGACTCTTTCAAGACACTTCCAGAAAGGGTCCTCCTTCCCAATATCTTGCTCAGCAGTGCTGAGCACCTTCAGAGAAATAAGATGATGTGTTCATTTCTGCCTTGGTCTGCAGCATTTCCCCAGGAGCATTACTTCATATACTCCTCTTGCCTTGACTAAAATGATGAGAAATGTATATCACTTACACTGTCTTTCTCTCTCTCTTCCTCACACACACACAAATACACACATAGATATATTTAAAAAGACAGCTTAAAACCTAAGTTATAACGCAGGAAAAACAACTGAAGGTGTTTTTTTTCTCTCTCAAATTCAGTTTTCTAAGTGAATTCAGAGGGAGTCGCCACTTTGGCTGATGAGATGTGACCTGTTTTAATCACTGCTGTCCACTGTCAGGTATGTCAGGCAGTTTAGCTTCAGGTGCATAATGGCAAATTATTATAGAGACAGAATGATTTTAAGTTTCTAGACAGTGGGAGCATTCCCAGAATCCATTACTGCCTGATTAAATTACTCAGATTTCTGCGTGTGAAGGTTTTGTACAGCAGCATGTAATCCACGAGAGTAACTAATCATATCATATTGATTTAGATGCTGCTAGAATGGGAAATCTAATTGTAATACTGTGAAAGCTTCTTGGGGAATCTGTACTAATGATTGCGTTTGTAATCCCATTTGCAGGTGAAAGTTCTGAAGCGCAGCTGTGAGATGAATAGCAATGACCAGCCCTGCAAAATCAGGCTGCCGAAGACGAGACGAGCAGAGGTTGTCCTGATGACTTAGCAGCAAGTTTACATCCTTCTGGTTTCCTACACTGATGCTTCCTGGGACTTACACATAAAAAAAGATGTCAGCAAAAAGGTGCAGGCAAAGATGAGAAAGGAGGCAGAATTCAGCCCCTTGTCATGCTTAACTTCAGAGGCCATCCCAGGAGCCAACACTGCAGCTGGGGTTTTGCAAAGACACCACTTCTTTGCACTCTTTCTCTTCTTTTTATCTGAGGATGAACACATTTGAAAAGCACTTTAATTCAGGGAAATGAATTACTTACTTGCTTTTCATTCAAATTCTTTATTGTTGTTTTATTCTTTAAATATGAGTCTCTGCGGTGTTTCTTTTGTGTATGATGATTGCCAACACCTTGATCTGCCTTGACCTTTCATGTCTGTGCTCTGGCAATATTATCCTCTCTTTTTTCACTTTCTGGAATATGTGGGCTGTTAATATGTGGATTATATGAACTGCTTTTTATCTTTCTTCTTTGTAATACTGTTGCAGTGCTGTATAAATATAAACATATAATGTGATTAATTGCTTTGCTCCCTTACTGTCACGGGATTTTTGTAGCTAGTTTTTTTCATTTTTCTGACTTGTTTATAATGAAATATAAATATAAATAATCCTCTCAAGAGAACACTTGCATCTCTTGCATACACCAGAGCTTGGGAGGTGGCTTGATGGGTGAGAGGGCACAATTACCTGAGAGAAAATCTGCTCACCAGTCTCTGACAAGGACTTGAAACACTTGTGTAGGACAGATGCAGCAAGCTTTCAGTTTGGGGGACAGAAGCTTCCTTTCCAACACGCAGCAGGGCTCAGCTCACTTTCCCTCTTTGGCTCCTGCCAGCACGTGATTTTTGAGGCCCAAGCAGCCATCTCTCTTAGAGGCAGGGTGTGGTTTAGACTCTGAATTAGTGACTGCTTTTGGAGAATAGTGGATGAGACACCTTTGTCTTTCCCTTGGGAGCTGACTCAGATGGATGCCAGCCTGGATTTCACAGCCCTGTGTCCTCTCCTGCTTGCCCTGCAAACCACACCAGGGAGCCCTGCAAAACCCCAGGGCTGTGTGTGCTGCCATCACCTCGCTGAGCCCTCCAATGGGATAATGAGCTGGGCCTGGAACACGGACTTTCCTGGGGAGCCAGCCCCAAGCAGGACTAAAGGCAGCAGATATAAACCACAAATTTCATCTGCATCCTTCCTGCAGGTGCTCTGCAAACTCACCACATCCTGCTGTGCATCGAAGCTTGTGAGGAGAGAGAGGGGTGGTGGCCCACCTGCCCTTCCCAAGGAGGACTCATCCCTGCTGCAGCTGGTCAGTGCTCCCCAGCTTGCTCTTCTTGTCTGTGCTTTGGGTGAATGGGTAAAAGGCAGAATAAACTGGGGCCTTGGGCAGATGCTGCCTGGCATCAAACAGGTTTTAAACTTTTTTTGCAGTGAAATGTTAATTATCTTTATTGCAGTGTATTTTCTTGCACAGTTCAGGTGTAGTTTAATTCCACTCACAGCAGAGAGATTCTGAGTAATACAAAAGACATAAGAAAACCCTGAGACTTTAAAATAAGCCCCTATTATGGTTCCTAGTCATGAACAGACATCGCCTTTGTATTGGGGAGATCAACAAAACTGGAAATTAATTAAGCACAGTCTAAATAGCCTTTAGGATATTCAGTTATATATAGGAAAGCATTTGGCAAGCCTGTTTAATGGATGACTCCTATCCTGTCTATTAGGTGTCATTGAAACCCAAGGGATGTGTATTTAATGTCAAGGCTTCTCAAAGTTTTAGAGAGTATTTGAATTTAGGATAAACTACAGTTTGCTTCCTTGACTGGTATGCAAAGGTCTTAAAAATTCTTTGGAAAGTCATGATGAGGGTGCTTATTCTTGGTAATATAGATTCCCAACAGCTGTGAATCATGTTTCTGAAGAAGGTCTGAAACCAGAGTCAATTCCTCAGGCTGGCATGATCCCTGTCAGGATGAGATGAAAAGAAGGGAGCAAACAAGCAGGCAAACGAGTCTGGTTCATGTGCTGTGATGCTGTACTCAAGGACCACAGTAAAAGTGTCATTAAAATATAGAACTAAAACTAAAAATATAAACAGATTTTCCACATCACTGAGTTTTTCACGGGGAACCATAAAGCAGTGTCCCAGATATCTATTGCTGCTCAACAATGGCTAATAATAAGAAGAGCATTTAATGAGATAATTTAAGTTAAATCATATTTAGTACAAGTTTATCAGATCCTGCCTTACTGTGAAATTGCAGGCTCTTTTTCACCATTATATGAGATATACTTTCCAAAAGTCTCAGATTTCTCCGACAGAGATTTCCTTGAGGTCTGAAAAATGGAGAGCAGATATAGAAATGCTTTAATGAATGCAGTCTCTTCTATTTCACTGTATTGCTTTCTTTTCTTTTTCTGGGCTGCAAAAAAAAATCAGTAGTGAGACTGGGACTCTTAAAGTGATGCTGACATCCATCCAACCATTTCAGTTTCTCTGGAGATTGCTCCATGTCTATCAACATCTAACTAGGTTGAGGTTTTAACTTGTGTGTTGCCATCAGCTCGGCTGCCTCCCCATCAGCTGGCAGATCTGCAATCTGAGCTATCCTCTTTCTGATTTGATTTGCACATTTCCCAGTCTTTTGTCTGTGATGCAGTCTTGGTAGGTGTCTGAGGACTGTTTCCCAGCATATATCATAGCTGAGCTGTGCTCTGTACAATGTTTGAGTCAGGAGTATGAGCCTCATGAGGCCTTGCAGAGCTATCCTGGATGGGACTTTTGTTATATATCCCCATTGTAACAATTTCTAGCCTACAAACAGGGCTTTTCAATCCACAACATCAGGGGGACTGAAAATAACTGTGATTAAGGTAAGCAGAGTATTTATATATATATATATGCTGAAATTGATAGAAAACACAGTAAGTATAAAATTGAAGAAAACATTGAATAAAGAATCCCAGGAAGCTGGCTCATCCTTCTGCTCATCAGACAAAAAGGTATGGTGCACCCATGCTGGCATTTTCAAAGCTTTCCCTGTTTCCTTCTTTCACTACCCAGTCTGTGCCAATGGAAGTACAAACTGTGAGAATGCTGCTGCTGCCCAAAACTGTTCAGAGACCAAGTGCAAGGCGATGAACAAAAAACTCAAGTCAGAAGATTTGGGAGGGATTTGTGTGCAGCTCAAGGCACGGCATCCTCCAGAGCGGGTGGACCTGTTTGCCCACAAGGCAGGGTGGGATCTGCAGAAAAGGCATCCAACAGGGTCTGGCTGCATGCCCTCCGTTGAGGGCCACCAGCAGAGTCTGCCTTTGTGCCTGAAGCACCGTTCACACCGGGATGGAAGTTGCCCAGTTGAGAGGAGTGACACTTCTCCCCTTACCTGGCTGCTGCCCTGTGGAGTTTTCACCACAAACCAATGTTCCTAAAGGTATTTTGCATGACGTCTGAGATTTCTCAAAACAGCAGTAAAAAGAAATATTCCATCAAAAATAGCAACTCTAAAGGAGATGAAATCCTATAAACAAAAACTGTTGAACAGTTCTCCTTTATCATTGCTGAAGCCATAAGGGGCAGTCTTGCTACAGCGGGGTGACTTGCACAGGGCACTGCAAGGCATCCCTGGCTGTGTGATCACTTGGTGAAGACAACCATGTCATCCACTTTCTCTGGAGTTCCTGCTGTCATACTTCTCAGCAAACAGGATTACTCCCATTTCATGCTCAGTTTGCATGTTTGGGTTTTCTTTTTTTTTTTCAGAAAGGGAAAGTGGTTTTTTGGTTTTTTGTTTTTTGCTTCCCTGTAATTAATCTGCAGCACAGATATATGCTTTCTTGTGCTAGGTTTCTGTTTCTCAATATATTCAGGGTTTATATCTCAGTCAACATATTACCTCCCCCTGAAAAAGAATTATTTCTGTAATCAGATTAGTGCTGAATTTATACTAAGTCTGAAGTACAGCTTTACTCACTTGATTATTCAGTTTGCTGTAAATGTTGGGAATAAATTCCAAGAGAGTGAATCAAGCAATTTATTTTTTTACTACCCTTATACATATTTCTACTTATTTGCCATGTACCTTTACTGCCCAGCTCTAGTTGTACAGAGTAGACCAAAAAAAAAGATGTTTTGCAAGACTGTATGACCTATCTGAATGCTGAGATAAGAGCTTTAAACAAATTTTCCAGGAGAAAACTTTGAAAGTTTCCATGAAATTTCTTCTGAGGTAAGAGCTGTGAGGGTTTTGGCTTTTTTTTTTTCACACATGGCTCATCTGAGATGTTGCAGAGATGTTGTGATGGAGAGCAACTTCTCTACTACTGCATTAATGAGAGCAATGGCAGCAGAGTTATCCTGCTAATGCCAACCCAGGCATATTAACCCACTTCATCCATTAATGCAACATAATTCACAATTTTTTTGTGTGTGTGAACTTCTATATGGTCAGCCTATGTTGAAATAATCCAGGTTGGATAGTATCTGTGCTTTCTGCAAACAGTGCTCACTGTGAGTGGTATTGTTTGTCTTAAAGGCAGGTGTTTTAGGACATTTCTAGGACAAATATGCTGAATATGAAACACATATAGGTAGAAATGTCTGTAGATAGAAACATAGATGTGAGTGTGCTATGCATATGAACTGGGAAGATGCACAAGTAACATAATTCTTGCAAGTCCTAAGAGGTTTTTTTATTTCATCAAATTTAAGAGAATTGTTTCTTGAGTGTTCAGGAAAGAGTTAATAAAAGTAAAGTCTGAAGTTGCCAAGCTATTAATTTTCCATTCAGGAATGGGTTGCCCTGAATTCAATTACCCAGCTGCAGAAGTGCTTCCCAGTATTTGATGACATCTTCTTAAAAGTTCAAACGATGGTGTGCACGTGGTGCTACTCAGAAATGAAAGGCTCTGCATGTCACATCAAGCTGGCCCTGGCAGAGCGTGCCAAGGTGACACGCCTGTCCCCTGCAGGGAACCACATCTCATCTGCCTGGCAAGGAGCAGCACCCAGTGCAGGAGCCCTGGTGTGAACTTCCCTGAAAAGCAATGGTCAGGCTTTCCATAGGTTGCCTTTACTTTGGGATTCTCCAGACCTTGAACTAATTCATCATTATTACTGAGTTACTCAGAAAAATGTACTTCATGCTCCATTTCATCCTGCTTTCTAGTAGCCCCGAATATCACACTGGAAGTGATATAACCCCCTTCAACCTCAGAAGCATCCTGTGACTACTGGGGCTCCTGTGGGGAATACAATTTTCTTAGGAAGTAACCAGCTGGCGGTTTTCAGTCTGATTTTTCATGATTTCTCACTGTCTGGTTTAGTTTTCATTGTCTTGAGGGATGAAATTGCCAGTGCACACATTGAGAGAGTTGCTCTGTAAGAGGAACAGTCAAATCAGGTCCCTGTGGCAGGAAGTATTCCTTCACTCTCATCTTTCCTACCCACAGTGTTGTTCTCATTAATTTTGGTCCTTATAATGTCTCTGTATATAAATAATTCTAATCTCTCCTCAGTTTTCACAACCATCAGGGATTTACAGAGCCTGAAATAAGTAAGCTATGCACTAAGAGGGTTGTAAAATAGACAAATGTGCTCTACCAGAAATACCACATTATACTGGCATAACCCAGGGCCCCCTGCTCACTCAGCTGGGCAACATCACGATGCCCTCACAGACCACAGCAGCATGAAAGCTAATATACATATTTTTGTATATTATTGAATAGTCTTTTTTTTAATGGTGGATGGTAAGGGATGCTTTAGTCTCCTGTTATGTTGCATGTTGTTATTTAAGCACTAGAGAGCAACCTGAGGTGGTGCTACACCCCCTTTTGTGTATGTGTGTGGAGCTCTGAAATTTTACTAGTAAACAACAATAGCTAAATAATTTGCACATGATTTACCAATTCTATCATGTCCCAATAAAAATACAGGGTTGCATATGCCTTCAGATGCTCAAGTGAACAAGCAGGAGCAATCCAAATTTCCTGACCAGTTTAGAGCATTCCCACTTTGCCATCCTTGGCCAGTGCACATTCACAGATGTTGGCACTGGTAGGAAGCAAAAGTGCTCAGCAAGGTAAGATCTAGAAAGCAAATATTCTTGGTTTTACTATCCTGGTGCCTGGTTTTTTAAAGATTTTTACAATGGAATCGAAGTCTAGTAAAAATAACGTATTTCTTTCCCCTGCCATCTGAATATCTCCAGGCTGTTACACTCACATAGAAGTTTAGCATCATATGTCAAAAAATACTGTCACCTCTACTGGTGACAGAGCAACCAGGGCCCAGAGGAACCTCTGACAGTCTGCTCTGGGTCACAGGTATATTAGATTGGGACCTGGAAAACCTGGTCCTTTTCCATGATGTGCTAGAGTGTTCCCTAGGGACTTGTCCCTTCTGCATCCACATTGTTCAGGCACCAGGGTCTGGAGGCTGGGGGTTTCCAGCTGTCAGCAGCTCCTGCCAATCTCTGCCTCCCACAGCCCTGCAGTCCCAACAGCACAGTGGAGGGTGAAGGTGGTCGGTCACCACACTGGTGGTGGCACCTAGGTCACATTTGTCCTGCAGAGACATGCTCCTGGCAGCTGTGCTTATTTCAGGGTGGTTTTTTCTATTTTTTCACCTGGTGTAAGAGAAGAAGGTTGACAGCCATGACACACAGTCTCTTCCCCAGGCTACTCCGCCAGAGCTATTTTTCTCAGCTGCAATCTCAAGTCATTTTAAATAACTCCTCAGCAGCTCGAGCACACACTAATGTGATTAGCCCGCTAGCTTCTTGACCATATTGCTTCATACTGCATTTCAGACAGTAAATGCATTCCTCCCCTTGGAGCCACCTCTCCCGGTTGCCCCCGGTGCCCGAGTTGTTTATAGCAGTACAGGAATTCATCACTGTGCCCCTGTGGCAACAACTGCACTTGTGTTCACCCTCTCTCCTACCACAGACAACAGGCATCCTGGAAGATTTGGACAAGACCAACTACACCGTCATCCTGCATCCTATTTTGAAAGTGTGGTGATGTTTCAGGCCGTGGTGGAAGAGCGCTGTGGCCAGGGCAGGGACAGGACTCTGCTGTGCGCAGCAGGCAGCTGGCAGTGGGACGAGCAGGGAGCCAAGAGCACAGCAATTAAGCAACACATTCTGTTTCCTGCTACAGGCAATATTTTCATAGACTGTAAAACCTCTTTTCCTAGCAACGGCTGTCCTCTTTCTTGATTTAGTACCTATGGTGCTGACAGTTTAAAGTCATGTTTATTTTACAGGTAGCTTAAACAAATCTCTATGAGAGTGGCTCTTGCCCTTTGAGGAAGATGGACTGTGTCTCTATCTGCAGAGCAATACCCTCAAATGGGTGCCTCTGGAGCTATGAAAAATTTGCTCTCTACCAGGATTTGAGGGGAGAAAACCCACTTCCCCTAGAGAAGCTACATTTTTCTGGGGACATCTCTTTCACGACAGATGAACAAGTAATTAAGGGAAACCCTTCTAAGAAAATAAATGTCAGATAAATGGGATTCTTGCAGACAGATGTAGTTCAACCACATCTTCACTTGAAGGAATTTGACATAATTTTCCTTAAGAAAAACCAATAGGCAGTGCTGTGTCACTGACCAGTGTCACTAGTGCAGACCTGGGCAGCCACGCTGCTTGCCAAAGCCTGGGCTCCTGAGATCAGAAAAACCTTTTCACTCAGCAATTCTCTGTTAGAGAGAGTGTGTTCTAAAATATGAAACTGTCTTAAAATAATCTTGATACCTCCAGTTAATTCTTCCAATGGTCTTCTCCTTCATTCACAATTATGAGCACTGTAATGCAAAGACAAGATAGGGAGCTGGGCTTTATATATTGCAGTATGACATATTTAGTATCAGCTGAGTTTTCCCAAGATAGTAGGATGCTGATAATCAATTGAAGAATACTCCAGCTCTTCAGGACTACCAGTGTGGTATATCAGTCTGAAAAAAGGTTTACTATCATCTTCGTATATAACCCTTGTGACAATGTGTCATGTGCAGATTTTACAGGGAGAAGCTGTCTTCTGAGATTCACTGCCATATATTATTTTTATGTAGGTTTATGTTTAGAGGCATTTACAAGTGACTAAGATAGAGTGGTTCTCTTTACCGTGAGATGAAGTTGTGTGAAATGTTGGCTGCACAATCACTGCACTCCTTTAGTCTGGTTTTGCCCTGTGAAGTACATCCAATATTGAGATGCAACAGGCTAGTTCTATCATTTCATTAAATACTTATTTCTAATGGGAAGGGGAAATCTGTTCATAAAAAACATAGACTCACATAATGATTTAGGTTGGAAATCTCCACAAAGGGAGACTCCAAACCAATCTGGACATCCTTTTCTGGTGTGTAACCATTCTCACTGTAATATTTCTTTCCTTGTGACAACCTGTCATTCCCCATGCTGCAATGTTTCCTAGTTGTCTGTGTGTCACTGTAAAGAGCCTGGATTTGTCTTCTCTGTGGTACTGGAAGTTAAAACTTCAAACAGGGTTGAACAGCAGTGCAGTCCCTCTTAGTCCACTTTTCTCAAGGCTAAACTAAGCCTTCAGACTTCTCTTGCACATTGTGTGCTCCTGACCCTCAGCCCCCTCAGTGGCCCTGAGCTGCACTTCTACCAGTTAGTCCATACTTGTAATCTTCCAGCTTGTTGGGGCTGCTCTGAACCTCCTCCCTGTCCTTCCGCATACCCACCTGCCCTCTAATTCAGTGTTCCCTTGCTGAGAGCACATCCTCTCCCAGCAGTCAGGTCACTGATGAAGGTACCATGAAATACCAGTCCCAGTATTGAACCCCAAGGAGCACCACCCATCACTGGTACCTGGGCAGGCAGTGAAACAGAAGCCACTGTCCTTTAAGTTCAATAGTCAGGCCAATTTTGATGTCCCTTCTTGTCCATCTCTTTAGTCCCTATCCTTCTTACCTGGCTACAAAGTTACCATCCATGGTGCAGAATGTTGAAAGCTCTGCTGAAATCAGCACTGGCTGCCCTCGATACTGCAGAGTTACACCCTGCCCCATGGGGGAGTCAGGGCAGCCATCAGTGACCTGCTCTTCTTCCTCCCCTGTCTTTGATCAGGTGAAGTCTCTTACAGGACATCACATGTGTCTCCAGAAAGTACAGAAGTTGTGGCACTCCCTTCTTCATTGGGAAGGACGTGCAGAGGGACAAATGTGCACCCTGTTTAACCAAAGGCTTTAAGGATGTGAAAGCCTTTCACCTCAGTGAAGGAATTTAAGCCAAGACCAGCACCTATCTCTTCCTAGAGACAGACGATTGCTGAGCACAAGCACTCAACTGAAACACTCAGTTTTTGTCAGCCCAGATTTTGCAGTTTCTGAGAAGAGATGTATCTGATTCAAACAAGACCTGGCTTTGGTTTCACAGTGCCAAACCAAACTGGAGAAGCAGTTTCCACTGCAGGCAGTAGTGTCAGCTGCCAAAACCTTATGTCTCCATGCACCAGAGAAAAGAAATATCCTTATTGCTCCTGTCACCATTATTTACACATTTGTGTTATCATTGCACTCACAGACCAGGCTTCCCAATGCAGGACACTACAGAAAGACAAAGATAACAGAATGGCCCCTTCTCTACAGCTTTCATTTACTAAGCCACTCTTTTCTCCTCTGCCAAGCAACTGCCAGGTGCAGCTCTGTGCATATGTGAGAAGCCTGAGCTTAATTTTTTTTTACACAACTTAAAAGATTTGCTGCAGTAAAGAGCTATACTTTGTGGCTTACAAGTCAGAGGGAGAACAGCCTCAGCAAAATTAATTGTGGAGTACTGCAGCCCCCATGGTGCTGACTTATCCCAGTAACCTGAGGGAGTGCTAACCAGGACCACTTTCCTCAAAGATCACCAAATTCAGACCCTCCAGCTCTGTTCTGCAGGAATGTCTGGGCAAGATTTATCAATTGCACACCTAAATCACATTCTCTTTCCTTATACTAGTTCTGAGGACAAGAGGAAGTGCTTTTGCTGGGACTATTCATCAGGCTTTACAATGTACTTATGAACTGGGCTGGTGTAAGCTGTGGAGGTGGCACAGAAAGATGCACCCATTTTATTTATATGATCATCTGTTAGTGTAAGGGCAGTAGCCAGCCACTCTAAGGTATAAGCTCAAGCCTTATCTCAGGGGGAGATAAACACCTATTAAAGAAGAGGATAAATCTGTAGAAAGCAGTGGGAGCAAGTCTTGAGAAATAGAGCACAGACTTTTAGGAAGATGCTGGGTTATTGCATATTGATCACCATGACCAATAAGTGTAAAGATCAGAGAGTACTACACTGATGGATAATGCTGGGGCCGAAAGATCAGAGCAATCTAGCAAGGATAAAACAGAGTTTTGGTAGGATCAAATGAGCTAGTCAGAGAGGAGACATAATATTCTTGTCATCTCTACAAGTTCTCTGTCCTCTACAGTATTGTCCACTGCAAAATATCCTCTCTGCTGTCTCTAAAAATAGAAATTGAGTAGATGGAAGCTGGATATCAGGGTCAAGGCATTAACAAAAATGCATGTGGCTAAACTTGTGCAAAAGAAGGTCACAGCTTGAAGAAAAGAAGACTTTTTTGTTAAATTGCCACTTAGTCCGATACAGGGGTATGCCAAAAAAGTGGAGAAGCACCCTGTATTTCCTCACATATCGCTTTGCTAAGATTTATTGTTGGAGAGCTGTGGCTTATGTTTGATACACAAATGCCTGCTCTTCTATCTTCTGTCTTCCCCTTGCTTTAAGAAGCACCGTGCTTGCCTGAGTCTCCTGAAATCCCAACACGATCTCTGCTGTTGGCTCTCTCCCGCAGACCACCCTGGTGGGATGTGCCTTTGACAGCCTGCTGTCAGAGGATTTCCCTGCAGGCAAATTCTCTTTTTAAAATTCCTGACAGAAATGTCTTTTGAAAGGTTTCATTTTGTAAGTGCCTTTCATTTGCTCCCATACTGAAACCTGGAAACTGGATTACCTTTCCCTGGATATCTCTGGTGGGTGTTCTTGTACCCGAATAAAAGGATGTAGGATGCAGGTTTTCTGGTCTGATTGGAGGAGTAATTTATATTCAGCAGATATCCAGAAAGCATGTCTGAAGATCTACAGTACGTGACATCTTGAAATAACTGGAGTTGGGTCTACAGTGTTAATTAGGAATTACGTATGTGTCCAAAAAATATGTAAATAAAGTATAACAAGCTAGGAAAGCTAAAGATCACAAAGACTGAAGATACTCAGCAATGCCTAATTAAAGAGACTGCCAGTGTAACTAATTAATGAATCTTCTTTTTCAAGATGATCCTTCTAAATGACAACACTCTAAAATGGGACTTTTTCATATTCATTTCGGATCAGGCAGCAAAAAGCACATTCCTGTTAGAGAACAAAAATAATGTCACTGCATGATGACTAATGCCCTGTGGGGTGGCCACAATCAGGGTGAAGGGCTCCAGCCCAGCTGCAAAGCAGGTGGCTGTGGACCACCTTTATGGATGTTGGTCTAAAACAAAATGTACAGCTGCTTCCTAAAAGATTACAGAATGCAGGTACTTTCTGTCATAAGCAAAAGCTTTCCAGAACCTTGAACTTTTTTCCTTTCTATTACCATGTTTTTCAGACAGTATGGGGTCGAAGAAGAGGGGTTTGTAAAACAAAGCCAGACATGCAGCAAAGTGCTCTAAAGGGACCTTTGTGTTGAAGTCACTGCAGTGCCTCTGAACTGATGTTTTGTTTCCCAAATAAATCACAGGTACTGAAGGAGTAGACAGCTTGGAGCATGGCTGTAAAGGTCCTCTGTTAAGAAGAAGAAACTTCCAGCCACAATAAAAGGAACATGAATAGTTTTGAAGGCAGCTGCCCCACAAGTGGAACAGTGAAGCCACTCATCAGCTTATCAATCATGAGGAAGAGCTCAGGGGAGGAGAATGTCTCAAAATGGGGTTCATTTCCTTGGAGTTTTAAAAATAGGATACTTTGTTCTTAAAAAACATTGGGATTTTAAAAATGATGGACACAGTTGCCCATCCATGTCTCTGGCAGATAAACACAAACCCAGACACAAATACATAAAATACATATATGCATCTGTGTGATATGCACCACCCCTTTGAAGTACCAAAATAAAAGATGCTGGCCCACCTCCCGTGCTCCCAAACTGGCCATTGATTTTTGTCCATTGCTGTAGAGATAGAACTGAAAGTAGATGCACCATCAGCATGCAGAGATATAAAGTATTGAGTCAAAATTTATAACTCTATTGCAAGGACTGTAGTTACTCAAAGCTAATTAGTAGTTTTTTTTAAGAGGAATTTTAGCCTCCTCTCCTTTGATTTTTTTTTCTTTTTCAGTGTGGAGAAGGAGAAATCCTGTCCTACATTTGTTTATTTTATTCAAACACTATCACTAGGATTGTGTTCAGCATTTCTGTGCAGGAAGCTTGCAAACTGAAATTGTTCGATGGCGGTGTCTGTGGCTTTGCCAGTTGATGGTGCTATTTGCACAGTTTTGTAGCCCTTCCAGGAAAATTAATGGTAAGGCTACAGCAGGTCTCATTTTAAAGGAGTATGTTTTTGAGGAAAATATGCAAATATAAACTGTTTGAACAACACAACTTGGGAAATCATCCTCTGATCATTTTAAGGCTGTGATAGGCACTTTTGATGGAGCAGTGTACAATTTTTTTAGCCATTTTTACAGTTTCTGGATGCATCACGTGCAGAAGCTCTGTACATCAAGAAGGTCACGTTCTTACCAGCATTTACCTGTCTTGTGCACATACTGTGCTGAGAAAGCACAGATTAGTTTGATATATACTTGCACACATGTGCACCCTGGTGCTGAGTATGTGCCCAGACTGCACACTGCAGCACTCGGACCTGCTGCAGCCCCGGATTCATGCGTGGATGCCCCGTTACTATGGGGATTGGCTCTGCTCAGTTCTGTGACAGAAAAATCCCAGGCTTGCATCTAGTCCTCCAGGGAGGGTTAAAAGGCAGAGAGCCCTTCGGAGGGGGAAAGCATATTTACCGCTCAAAAACGTGCTAAATGGGCATATATTCACCTGCACGCTTGAGTGCCTCCAAAATAGGGAAAATATTAATCCCATCATCTGAATAGCACTTATCAGCAGAGGATTTGCTTAAGAAGATTTTCTATCTTGGCCTTTTCAAGGAGGGGTGAAGCTGCTCCAGCAGCTGGTGGGCAGCTCAGGGAAGTCTGCCCGCCAAGAGAAATAAGAATGGAGGCTCAGCCAGTGAGAAGGCACAAGCATGGAGGTGAGAGGCAGCCTGGCAGTGGCCTGGGCTGGTGGTGGGGCTCAAGGCCAGGGATAGCATTTTATTGATCCTGCCAGACACCCTTCTGCGCTAGGGGGACCCTCAGAGGCAAAGAGCCAGAATCTCTAGGGCACACTAAAGCAAACCCATGCCTGATTTTTGTTAAAATATGAGAGAAAATGAACTGATGGGCATGGAGGCTTTTATGGGGTGGTCTTCCTGCATGCTCGGACTCAGAGTAAATACCCATTTATTTCAGAAAGAGGGGTAGAGCTTTCTCTATCTGATTATCTATCAATCAGAGCTGTGGGGCTCCCCAGAAGGGAAGTGCTAGAGCTTTTCTTCTTGACGGTGTCCGAGCAAGGAAGCCCCTACAAGTGCAAGATTAGTCCAAGTTTTCTACCAGTAAATTTTGCATCTGGGTTGTCTGCCTCCCTTGCTCCAATTTTGGTGTCTTCCACACGGCCCCTCAGAATTAGCCCCTAAGGAGACAGCTGGAGTGAGACCCTGGACTCTGAAGACCCTCCTGACCTGAGCGTGGGGCTTTGCTGTGAGCTGGGGACTGCTGTGTCTCCCCTCTGGCGAGTCAGACTGCACTCTGGGTGGGGAAGGGCTGTGAGGCTCCAGGCTTCTCCCTACACACTGAGAGCATTTCTGGGGGTGGTGACTGCTGAAAAGATCTAGAACAGGGGTGGTGACTGCTGAAAAGATCTAGAACAGGGGTGGTGACTGCTGAAAAGATCTAGAACAGGTGCTACCCAAGGCCAGGCAGGGGCTTCTGAATGGTGGTCAGTGCTGGAGGGAGGACTTTGGGAAGGTGCTCTCCTGTCTGCACTGCCCAGGTTTCAAGTCCCCTGAAGTTTGGTTTCCACTGCAGGGGAGAAGAAACAAAGGGGAGAGGAGTCAGCCTCTGCAGAGCAGTCCCAGGGGGTGTCTGCACAATGCTGGTTTCTGGAAAGGTGAGGGAGGAGTCCTTGCAGCAGGAGGGAATATTTAATTAGAGCTACTCTTGCCCACAGAGAGGAGCTTGCGGGGAGCAGGTGGAAAAGGCTTTTAAACACTGCAATTGAACTGCCTTAATCAGAACATCTGGTAAACCTCTTGAGGAGGGTATGGCACTTTTGAAGGTGATGGAAGGAATTCTCTTCTCTTCACTGCTTCAGGCAGCTCCTGCTTTTCCAAGCCCCTAATGCTGAAAGGTAGCCAGCATCCTCACTGTCTGATGGGCAGACCCCTTTTCTGTTCACCCACCAGGGAAAAGGGGAAGATTTAACTTGCAGATTGGAGTGAGAAAAAGAGGCCACTACTCATCAACAAAAAAAACCATGAAATCTTGCCCAAGGAAAAGAAAAATTGACTGAAAATTCAGTGATACATGTCTAAGGGCTCTAACCTCAGAAATCTCATCTGTTCTAGTGCCTGCAATAGGAAGTGCTTTCTCAGAGTTTCATATCTGCTTGGGTGAGAGCAGCTGCTCTGCCACAGTGCTCTGGTCATACCAGGGCAATTGAGGTCTGGGGTTTGTCCTGCAGAAACACATCTCTTGCATTTTAGGGCCAGTGTTTTCCCCGCTGTGCTATCCCAGCACAATGTGGATTTGCAAAGGTGACTGAAAAATGGGCTGTGCAAAGTCATTAGCAACATTGATTCTCATTATTGTAGCATATGCCAGTGCAAAAACATCCAGCATTTGCAAGATGGATGAGTTGCACCGGCTGGGCTGTGAGTGCCTAATTAGTTAAAATACACAGCATCATAAATGCCAGCACTGACAGCTGAGGCCTTGCAATGTCAGTATGGTGAGCAGCATTAATTTGTTCTGACATCCGACTGCTCCCTCGGTATGGAAGCCAAATCCTTGCTCTCTGCTGCAGCCAGAGTCCTGCACCCAAACGCAGGTCAGTGTGTGTGTGTCATGAAATTGGTACAGCAAGCAGTTGCTGTGAGAGGCAACAGCAGCAGCAGGGACAGCACAAGGCAAAATAGGCTCTGCAGGAGTCTGGCTAAGTGCTGTGATGTCCTTTTGCTCTGCCTCCATAACCCAAAGAGCTGCAGGAATGTGCAGGCAGGGACTCCCCATTGCTCAGCATGCAGATATCCCAGAAAGAGGAAAGTCAGCTTTGTGGTTTCAGTTCAAAATCAGAATAGGGACTCAGTGAATGCATCCATCACTACAAAACTGCCTCTCTGAATTGAACTCCACTCCTATCACAGAGCCTGACTTTAAACCTGACAGCAGCAGCTTGGGAACCTGTACTGGGGCAGTGCCTGAGAATTCTCTGAGCACCTCTGAGAAGATCCCATCCTGCATGGCTGGTGTGGGGATTCTTTGCCCTTATCCCACCAAGGAAAAGTCACAGCCTCCAGCAAAATGCCCCAACTTCTCTCCCTGCTTCCCCAGCACAGTTAAGGTAACCTTTGCCAGGGAAAGCATCCTGTGACTCAGAGGGCACCGTGCCAGCTGATCTGTGAACAATTTAACCGATTTTTCATTAACCAGCAGCTTATGGAGAAGTTGCTAAATTTTATGGGCCATTAGCAGCTTCTGACGCTGCAAATGACTATGAAAGTCAGGGTCTTGCAGTTTTGAATCTTGTAGGCTTGATAAATAGCCCTTGTTGGGAGCGTAGATTTGAACAAACGCACTCAGTATGGCCCCGAACAAACAAGCTGTTGGCAGCGTGAAGAACGGGGAATGTGGGGATGGGAGTGACTGCAGCACCCCACGAGCCTTCTACACCTTCCCCAAAGCAGGGAGTTTTCTTGAGGAAAGGTGATTTGAGAAATGTTGTCCTGAATATGGTCCATGGAGGCGTTGGAGAGTGGGAGTGAGGCAGTGAACAAGGGTTAATGCAGCCATTAAAATACGTGTTAATTGAGTGCAGGGGAGAGCTGAGCGTGCTGGCTGCTGTTTATGCATGTGTAGCTGATCATCTGCAAAAATGTCATTTATCCTCATTTTATGGCTGGGAAGCCTCCCTCACAGAACAGCAAAATAAAGATCCCCAGGGTCACTTGCAGGCCACAGGCTGAGCAGGTTTGGGTACAGGTTCGTCCTGGCCTCAGCCATGGGGCTGTGCTCCTCTTTTCACACAGGTCCCACAGCATCCTGCTGCCTGCCCAGCTAGCCCATACACAGGAGCAAGCCCTGACTGTCACAACTTGGAAGTGCTCCAGCAACTCTGCAACAGAAATAAAGTTACTGCTTCTGCCTGGATGAAACTATCCTGTGTGGGAATGTTACCACCCATCCCTGAAGGCAAAGGTAGCCCAGGCTCCCGGTGATAGATCCCTTGGGGTGGATTAGAGTGAGACAACACTTAATAATCAGTGTTTGTGAATAAATATATGTAGGTTTATTTGGAACAATTTGGTTGCAATGGAAAGTAGGTGTGTAGCTGTTTTAGTTACTACTATCTATAGAAATATAGCAATATAAAAGCATAAATTATCACTCAGAAATGTGTGAGGGGAAGGAAGGAAGGAAGTGTCGGAAGGAAGTGTCGGAAGGAAG
>VYZP01011213.1:0-10163 GCA_013400635.1 Hypocryptadius cinnamomeus | reverse complement strand
TAACTCTGTGACTAAAGTCTTTTTGTGATCCCTGAGTTGACTGTGGGCCACTTGAAAGCTGAAACTCAGCACCACCCTCCTCCAAACCTTTATCTTCATTCCTGGATTTGTGCTGTTTATCTGAATCATTGTCTTCCATGCTCTTATCTTTGTCTAGTTTCTGTCCAGTGTCTTGTTTTGTTGATTCCTGTAATTCTGTTTCAGATGCTTTGAACTGTTTACTATGACTCTTTGACTTGGACTTCAACAAAATCCTGTCTTCTGCAAGACTCTTAGATCTTCGTCTATCTTTATGAACACCATCTTCAAGTTTTACATTATTATCAGAGTTAGTTGATTCTATTTCATGTTTATCTTCTGAGTAGCTTTCGCTTCTTCTGTGTGATGCTGAACCAGGTTGCTTTGAGGCACTTAGGGAATCCTTCTGTGTCTTAGAATCACTCAAGGACCTTTTAGTCTTGCATTCTGCTCTTGGTTTGTCTGTTGAGAGATGTCTGTCTTTTTTGTTTTCTTTCCGCAGCAGTTCTTCAGCTTTTAAGGTTGATTCAGAAGGGTTTTTACCATCTTTTCCTGTTACTGATACCTTCCTTTCACTTCGGTGTTTACTCTTTCTTTCACATTTGTCATCTGAGGAAACCTTTATTTGTTGATTATGTTTCTGGCCACCATCCTCTCCTTTCAAACTTCGCTCAAATGAATGAAGTTCAACATCTTCACCTGACTTGTGAATACCATCTCCTTTATATTTGTGCTTTAAAGGAAGTTTATCTTCTAAAGCAGTTCTTTCCTTTTCATTTTTATCTCTGTAAGACTTGGCTTCTTTTTTGGCAGAATTTCTCATATGTTGAATTTCTGTGTCAGTATCTTTTTTGGGGTGTTTTTCATTCTTGGATATGGATTTCTGCTTCTGTGGTTCTTCAGTATTGACTTCTGCTTTATCCAGTTGTTTTTTTGGATCCCTTGTTTCGCTGTCCTGCTGAGCTCCTTCAGCCTGAAGAGAAGTGGAAGTTTTTCTTTTATGTTCTTTTTCTGCTTTAGAATCACTCTTGCTTTCCTCAGCTGAATGCCCCCATTCCGAAAGCCTTCTAAGTTGTTTACAGATTTCATTTTTTCCATGATTGTGCTTCAATTCTTTGGAAGAATTTTTTTCACAGGTCTACAAAAGATTTTTTAAATATATATAAGTACACATTACATGGTTCCCTCACTTATGTGCCTGAACAGAACTGGCAAGCACAAATTCTTGAAAAAAAACCTTAATACACTAGGGAATACACTTAACATTGTAATAAAAATTCATTTTAGCCAGGAAATGAAAATTACCGTTTTCCTTTCAGCTATCTGCTATAGTGGAAAAATCGAGAGCAGAAGAAGGTATCCTTAAGCTGTCTGAACTTTATTATTTTTTCTTCATAAAGTAATTTTTCTAAAATTACTTTAAAAGGTTTTTGAATAGACAATCACAATTTCAAGTACTCTGTAAGCTACTTTAAATAGCTAATATGCTGTCTGGTAAAACAAAACTGTAACTAAAAATCTGAAACTAAACAACACACCAACACCTAAAAAATATACATCTAGACTTCTACTTGAACTTCTACTCCCACCTTTTTTAATTTAAACAATGTTATTCATAAAATTCTCACTGTAAAAATTTTCTTTCCCTTTGTGTTTGGAGCACAGTCAGTTTCCCTTTAACTTTCCAGAGAGAAGTAAAAACAGATCAAGCTCAAGTCTTTGCATATAAAAGACACTGCTCTTTTTAAAAACCCAGCATGCTTCACAGATTAGGGCTCAAACTGCATTTCAGGTTCTATTACAACATGCGCCAGCACTGAATACACAGATCACATTTCAGTGGCTATTGGAATTCAGAAAACATTACTACAGTGATGTCAGATCACTAATACAACTGAAAGAACAGGCAGGGAAAAACTTATGAGTAAGAACAAATGCAATTATATGCAGTTTGGTGTGGACATATGAAAGAGTACTATCAGAATTAAAAGGAAGATCGTAAGATTTACACTTAAGAGACACCTACCTCATTTGTCTTTTGCATTTCTTTAAAATCTTCTTCAGATGGCTCATTTTTCTTTCTGCAGCTATCTTCAGCATGCCTGTAACAGGTATTTGGACAATTTAACAAAGAGTTAATTGGTACGAGCCTAATACTACTTTGCAAACTTTCTGCTTTCAAAGCTGAATGCGAGAGAGAAATGCCCACTAAAAATACAGAAATAGAGCATGATCACCAAACTTCTGACTAACCAATGCACTCAGGCTTTTTTCTCTTGTAAAATTATATATATCAGCTTCAAAAATACCCTGAATACCTATGCTTTTAAGCAGTATTAGTATGACATTAGTACTGTCATTTTCCATGTAAAATGGGTAGAAGTTCTCCTTGCCCCACATTCACCTATATGTAGACACTTATGTACAAAGGTACATATCTACATGAAACATCTATCTAAAGATGAAGTCAACCTGACTTGCCATTAGATGCACAAACACGTAAACACTCTCCATTCTCAGGCCTTTATTACCATATTTCACCTTTCTGTGAAAAACCACAAAGACTGCTACTGCAGTCTGAGCTGCAACATATTTAATCAGCTGTAATTTTTCTGCCAGAATTTCATGCTTATTAATAACAATATTATGCAAATATTTTAAGAAAAAACTGTTTAAATGGATAAGGTTAAGTACAAAGTTGAAAAGAACCTTCCCAATCTGCAAAAATGAATATTCAAAACATTAAGTCCTTTTGAGCAAATACATAAATACCTTGAATCTCTTTTTCTTTTTCTGCTCAGGGCCACTTTTTTTTCCAAAAATTTCTGTTCTTTAAGCACATCCTTAATGCTGGTAGCAGTTGTTTTTGACTCTAGACTTTTTGATGAAGGTTCTTCTAATTGCAAACCACTTTTTCCTAAAATAATACATAAATGGTGAAATACATACGCATCATTATATTAGTGTTTCAGCTATGAACATGACAGAAAGCAGTACAGAGAGTACTAAGGCGTAGCAGAGAATAGCACTTAGGTGTTAATTAAGTTTAAGCAGTGTAATGGATATATGAAAAAGTGAAGAAGAAATTCTGTATTAATTATTTGCATTATAATTTTTTCTGTTACATCACTGTTGATATGTTGGGTTATGAAAGGAAGGAAATGACTATAGCCCTATATGACCATTATTCAAAGCTGAATGTTTTATTCTATGGAGCGTAAGCAAGAGCAGGGTGGTGTGGGCTACTCACAGCTTTTCTTCTCTTACCTTTAGCATTCAGATTTCCTGTTTTTAGGGATTTTGTCTTTTCTGCAGCCTTCTGTTTACGTTTTTCTTCAAGTCTCTCTCTGTTAATTCGTCTTCTGAGGAGTCTCTCTTCTTTTTCTTTGGCCTAGAGATACAAATCCAAGGAAAACAATTTATTATTAGGTCAAAGAGCATTCTTTGACTACAAATGTAAGTCTAAACCCCATAGAAAACAGAACACTGTAGCTTAAGGAAAACTAAAACATAAATACACCTTCGACATCATATAAATTTTAATGAAATCCTCTTTTTGTGAAGTTAAATTAGCTGAGTTCCAGAATTTCCTTGCTGCTCAACACTGCAGACTGAAGCTATGCAACCTTCTCAAAGAACATATGTTTTATCTGTATGTGCATGCAATATATACATATTTATTGTAAGTATAAATATATGTATCTGGCCAACAGAGAAAATCTAAAATAACTGCTGCTCCCTCTTCTCTGTGCTGGCCCTTCCGCCACAGAACAGAGTGCACATGCTTAAATCTGTTTCCATTCTCAGCGGCTGCAGATTTGCTACAAACTACTGATTTCATGGTCAGCAAGGACTACATTTGTAAAGAGCTGGGGTAATGAAATAGCGTGCAGTACTCTACACAAGCCTGATCTACCAAAAAAACCTGCTGAAGGCAGGCTGCAGGTAGATATGGGCTACTTTTTTCATCCAAATTGTCACAGTATTTTGGGGGGAGGGGAAGGAGATGGAAAACTGTCATTGCTTTCACTGCCAGAAGCCTTCAAACTATAACCAGCAGAGCAAAGTGCTGTGCTGGAAAGCAGATCATGCCATACTGACAGAAACCTGAAGAAAGGGCAGCAGTAGTACAAGGGGAAAGAAAGACCCTGAAGGGAGAAGAAACTGAAGATTCCCCTGCACACAAACCACCACCAAACCAGCAGTGCAATTTCTGCTCTAAAACGTTTTGTGGCCAGAGTGTGAGCAGTAGCAAAACCCGGACTCACAATGGACTGCCGGCGCTGTTCTACGGTTCGCTCATCATCGGAGTCACTGAAGTATTTGGAGTACAGGAAAGGCTTGCGAACGTAAGCATGGCGAACGGGCTTGGCTTTCCCATCACTCAGCTCGTTCGCATGGGGCTTCGTCTTACTTTGACTGTTCTTCTCTTCTTCATCTAAAGAAAGGTTGGTGAGTGTAAAGATATATTGATAAATTAGGGCAGTGATTTCAACATAACTTTTGAGAAGCCAAAGCTGCTCAAAATGTATCAACTGTTACTTACTCTAAAATCATAAACAGTTAAATTAAATCCTGTTAGTATCAAAATATCACTAGATTATGAAAAAAGCAAAAGTGCATTGATGTGTTTGTGTACATCATTCACCCAAAAAACTGCATGACACAAGCCCAGTAACAAACCAGGACACAACAACCGGCTTGTTTTGTGGACCCCTCTTGCCTCTAATCCCACTGCCCCTTTACACACAGCATTTAGTAGCTAGCTGTGCATGAGAAGTCAATGTACTAAATGTATTAAATTCTAATGTATAACATGTATTAAATTGTATCTAATCTAAATGTATTAAATTGTATCTAATGTATTAAATTCTAATGTATTAAATTCTAATTCTCCCTACACCAAAAATATCAGTACAGTATTTGAGTACAGAAAAACTAGCTGGCTTACTGAAATACATACACAAAACACACTGTTGGTTACACACATCTAAGTATTAATCAAGTAAAAATAAATAGATCTATTCCAGTTTTATCAGTATTACTAGAAATAGTGCAAAACTGCACAAATTATTTGTATTCATCAAATGTACTTAAGGCTTGCCTTCATTTCATAAATATTTAGTCATAACTGAACACAATCTGTCATGTTTCAAAGTAAGACCAAAACCAGAGAAAACACAAGTGATTCAGTGCTTCTAAATTATATTTTTAGAATATAATTTAGAAGCAGAAAAGGTAAGCTGTGAACATACTAGAGAGAACTCATTCAGGTGCTAAGGCATTCTGCATTATAAAGTGGAAAGCTTTATTAACTACAGAAATCTGAAGTCTGTACTACACAGGGAGAACACAAAAAGGCAACATAGTCAGTGAAACAACTTCGTGTTTCTGAACTTTTAAAGCTAGATCCATTCCTGTTCTTTCTACTGTGGCCAAGCTCCTGAATCCTACAGCTCTAAACCCAATCTGATCTACAAAGTCACCTACAACCACTACCCTGGGATCACAAAGCACTCCAGTGTTATTCCAAGTTCATGGCAGATGGGAGGGGAAGAAAGACCACAGAACAGTGACATTCACCATTAAGTGTTTTTGTCACCTATGTAATACTGTAGCATAAAAAAGATTTACAATGTTTAGAATATTACATTATATGAATATACTATATTATATGAATAAAAATATTCAAAAAGTAAATCCACTACTCATCTTTTGCAACTGCACAAATATTATCCAGTTCACATTCAAAGCCATTCTCATAGGTAGGTACAATATTGCAAACCTCCAAATTTACAACACGGTACGCTCAACAAAAGCATTACATACTCCTTATTGCCAGTTAACAACGTAATTATTTTCTCACCTGATGTGATCTCCCCCTCTTCAGTACTGTCAGAAATTACAGGCTCCTCTTCGCTCTCCTCTTCAAAGGAAGAAAGGTCACTGGTATGGACAGAGCTGACTGTGATGTCACTGAGTACATCCATATCTGAATCTATTAACATATTTTCTTGCAAAGGAAAAAGTAAAAACAAAGAGCTGTAAGGCAGCACACTGAGTCTCTTAAACTTTTCCTACCAAAAGATCAATTTTGTCACTGAAAACAATATTTCTAATTCTATGTTAAGAATTAGAAATAAGAAAACAAAATTATAACACTGTAATGAAATAACCAGGCTAAGTCTGGTTTATTCAAAACAAAAATCACTCTAGGGTAGAACTATAAACTTTAAATGAGGATGAAAATTGTTGAGAGAACTTGCCAGATTAAGACGACCAATAACACACCTGAGAAATCAAAGGTCATCTGACTCCTAATTCAGGTACCTCAGCTAAGAGAGATGGATCAAATCCAGTTGTCATTAGCAGACCAGTTTGCCAGAGCTAGCAGAAAACTTACATTCCAAATATACTGATTCAACTCCTGAATTAACTTAAAAACCCCTCGCTCCTTATCCATATTTTGAGGAAGAGCATTGCCCACACCATACCTTCTTTAGTGCTTTCAGTTGTTTTATGTTTATTGCTATTTTTTTCTGGAACCAAGTGTTTCACTGGTTCCGACTCTTTTGCTTGCTTTTCTTCTTTTGACTTTGTAGTATCATCGCTTTTCTTTGAATGATCAGATTTCTTGTCAAACTTTTCCTTCTTTTCTTTTCTTCTTTCACTTTTTTCACTGCTCTCTGGTTTCTTGTCAGATTTATCCAATAATTTACTCTTTACATCTTCACCTTCCTGCGGAACATCTTTACTTGTAAATGTATTAGTATCCTTTGCTGCATTTTTTATTTCTTCACTTTGGCAGGGAAGCTCATTTAAATCTTCACACTTTGCAAGTGTTTCAGCCCCTTCTCCAGAAAGGTCACAAATTGCTTTCTCTTTGTCTGGCAAGTCCTCTGCATTTCTCTCTTTATCAGTGCTACCATCCACACTATGCTGAGATGAGAGTTTTTTTGCAATTTTGTCATTGTTCTTGGGATTGGAGGTCTCAGTTGAAGCCCTGGCAGCACTTGCTTCTTGATTAAGAGAAGTTATTGTTTCCAAAATGGACATTGCATCACTAGCTACATTAGCACTTGGAGCTGTAGCAGAGACACCTTGAATAGTAAGAAAGAACAGAGTTTTACTTCACCCTAGTTTCCATAATTCTGTTCTGATAGAAGGTTAAACATGTGAAAAGAAACAGAATAAGCACTCTCTACAAAATACATATATCTAACTAAAATATTTGACTAATTTTCCCTTGAGAGATTTTGGCTAAAAAAAAAAAAAAATGAAAAAAACAAAAATCTCCAAGACATTGCATTCCTGCAGCAAGCACCATACGATTACTAGAGATACATTTAGCTCTGTGACACACCACTGTTCCTGAGCTCTGCCTACAGAAAGTGAGGATTGTCAATGGGAGGGACATCTGAACACAGCCCTTGTTCAACTTTACCAACATCCTAAGCAGGATGGTGACTGTGGTTAAAACACTACATATATCATATATATCCAATATAATGTATATCCATATATATATGGATATACACTGCATGAGAAAGCTGGTAGCTCACACCTCTAATATCTCCATAAATGTAATGGAAAATTGACTCAGCATATTGACTATATAACAACAGGACTTATCACTTTTCTAGTATTTTAGACCTAGCTCTGAAGATGGACGACTGAGCATTAACTAGACTATCAGTGAGAACTGCAGCTGGCTTGTTAAGCCATTTTAAAGGAAGTGAGCCTCACAGGAAAAAGGCTTGGATTTAAATAAAGGTTACAAATAGATGGATGGCTGTGGAGTCTCTTAGAACAGGAAAGAAATGGACAATTACCTGCAGGAGTGTTTAGAAGCTGATACAGGTAATATTAGGACCTTAGTCATCCAAATTTTATGACACGCAGCAACTACACAGGTAACTGCCTCTTAAAGAATTCTTTCATCTCTTCTGACGGACAAAAAAGTTGCATTATTCTTCTCTTACAGCTCTATGTCTCATCCGATCCTATAATACTGAGACCAACTTTTCTCCCCACAATAAACGGATCCCTCATAATCTCAAGCAGAAGTGAAAGAGTGACATGGTCAGGACAGCGTGACATCTCTTGTGCTTTCTTCCTTTACACATAGAGTAAGAGACAAGTGTTCTGGCATGCTGCCTGGAGCTCAGCTTGCTAATACTGATACTAACAATGTTATGGTAGCAGAAAACCTAGTCAAGGATTCTGCTCTCTTAAACCCCCTTCTTTTGTTAATAGACTGCTCAGAGAAATAGTAGAATACCTTGTACTGTAACAGAAGCATCTGCTTTCTCCTCACTTGGAGATGTACTGGGGCCTGCCTCCTCTTTGTGATTCAATGTGGCTAAAAATTCATGGACAGCTTTTTCCACCTGAGGTCTGAATGTGTGGTTGATCTTTGGGTCCACAACCTGAGAAATAATTCTGTCAATTCCCGATTCCAACATTCCAGACCTGGAACAAAGTTACATAAATTAGTATGAAAAATTAGTTTTTAAGAACATATTTGTGAAATATCATCACTTAGATGTGCTCCAATGAAACACCAATGTTTTCTGAGCATTCCCACAGCTATGCATTTAGCCTGCACCTTACCCATAAGAAAAAACATGCTAGAGAAACAAAACAAACCAAGCACATGGAATTAATACATCAAACAGCCTGTTGTTACATCGTTAGTAGTTACACTTTCAAGTGCTATCTAACTGCAAAAACCATATTTTGGAAAAAAAAAATCAGAAGAAACTTTTCATCAGCAATTACCATAGCAAAATAAAAGATGAATTATAGATAGCACGAGGCATAAATAACTACTAAACCACTCATCACTACCCTAAGTTACTTTCTGCCCAGTGTTAGGTCGCAAGTTCTGCAGCTTTATAAAACACACTTAATCTTCAGTAAAATAAAATAGAAAAAAACCCCACAGCTATAAAGCTTATCTCTTTAGACCCCCGTAGTCTTCTGTGCCACATACGCTACGTCTTGTCAGCATTGCTTCTTTAACAAGAAAGAACGGTTGCTCCCCTCCCTACAAACCAAACAGTCCTCCACCACAGCACAAGTGATTAAGTTTGTTCCCAAATCCGTGGTTTGACCCAATTTAATGGCCAAACACATGGTACTTTGAAGAAATTTCCTAATGTTTCTTGTGAGTCTAAAATTTGAGAAGAAAGACTGGAGGAACCTTCATGAAATAATGTAATATAGGTTAAAGTGTCTGACATAATGTTAACATAACACCAATTCTTAAAAGAACTGTTCTCTGTCCAGCTAGATTTAAATCCATTTTTCTATTTTGTGACTTTAGCTTTATACTTTGCAGAGTTTAGTCTGTGGAAGGCTTCTCCTTAGCTCTAAAAATGATAACTGCAATTTTATTAAAACCTCCCTTAAAAGAAAAAGTAAAGATAGCCTTTAGCTAGGGGGTTACATCTCAAGTCAAAATCGAGGTTTCTCCCCCTGCATATACTGGGATCAGATCAAAGAACTCCTGCGGTCTAAGTCTGACTAATACTGATGACAAGTTACTACCTCCAGCAGTATTACATTTTAAACACTGAGAGGGGAAAACAACCCAACTTCTTCAGAGGTTTCTCTGAAGAAAGCAACACACATTGACCCAGACCCTTTGTCAACTTTGCCACGGGCAGGTTCAGAGAAATCCCAGAGCTGCCACTTACTTGAGAACCTGCTGTCTAATGTTATTTCTCAGCTGGTTCTTGTTGAGATGAGGACTCCAGGTATGGGTTGCCAAATGGTTGGAAACAAAGTTGTCAACGCGCTGTCTCAAATTCTGGTAGGCAGGCTAGAAAGCAACAGCAGAGACGTTGGACTGGAAGGATCATGTAAGTGGCTGGTTATCCTCCCGGAGGCCAGGCTGGTACAGCAGGGAGCCCCATCGGATCCCCCGGTGCTGTGCAGGCGCAGCCGCTGCCCTGCGGCTGTGGCAGCGCGTTAAACGCTGCCCCGCCGGACCCTGCGCGAACCAGGTGTGTATGACCGTGCGTGCACGGCCGGCCAGCCCGCGCTCCCCGCCGAACACGGGGCTCCGCATTCGCCCCCCCGGACCGCGAGCGGAGCCGGAGCCCCGCGCGGGCCCAGCGGCCGCTCCGCACCGCCGAGCG
>VYZP01011209.1:0-40403 GCA_013400635.1 Hypocryptadius cinnamomeus | reverse complement strand
AATATAAAGAAAAAATAACCAAGTAACCAATGAAGCCTGTCCATACAAAAACATCAATATCTCCGTACTGTAAACTCCACAACCATTATGTATAAAAACATAATAATAAGTACATAAAGTATCATGCATCTCCCCAAGAGTTTCAACTTGGTAAGTGAAGCCCCAGCATCAAATTTTTCCTTTTGCCCAAAAGACAGGGCAAGACAATACTTTTATGACGTGTAGCCAGAATTCTGAATGTTTATTAATGGATCACTGAGGAGCTCTACACAAATACCATTAAACAGAGAGGATCACATGCATACTCAACAGCCACAGCAAGAAACGGTCTCAGACCTACTGGTCTGACTGGAATTTTGATTAGGGGTGCGTTGGCCCATGCACAGATGAGTCACCCTTGTAACTTGAGTGACCCAAGAAGAAATGATCAGACAGATTTATGGGATTATTGCAGTGTCTCTGATTACTCTTGATATAGGACAGCATGGTAAGACTTTAGGTAACTCTACTTCTTTGTAATTTGTGGTATGTTCAAAATTCAGGTAATTCAAAATCACCAGAAAAATAATGCACTTTAAGTATTTTCATGTCTGAGAGATACTTTGCTCATCTACTTATAAGAGAGTGTCAAAACTGTCTTCATAAAGTGACACTAATTCCAATCTATAGAAAGAGTACTCATACTTCTACAAGAAGAAAGGGTTGTTCTTGAACGATAAAAATGCATGCATATTATGGATACAGAAAGGGATAATACCTTAAATAAATGTGAATATAAAATGTCAAGAAAGACCTCATAAATATCTCAGCATATTAAAGGAAGTAATGTGTGTTTCAAAGTCAATACTTGGTATAAAACCCATTTTCTTGCAAGTAATAATCAAGTATCAGTAGCTGAATAAGAAGCAAAGTGATAAGATGATGTGAAAAGTGTTTTTCTTCAGAAAACGATCGGAAGAAGAATTTAAGTACCAATTAAAAGATGTGTCACAACCTGCCCCTATTCACCCCTTTCCCCAAACCCAAATCGCCCTTTGCCGCTACTCATCCACATTTTCAGAGAAAAGGGCAAAGGATCTGTGAAAGGCAGGTGAGATAGCAATGACCAAACTACAAATGAAAGCTATTGGTCTGCCTGACGGAATTCAAAATGGGATTCAGAATTAGCTAAAACACTAGAGAATATAGAGAATACATAAATTAAATACTGTGGGCCAGTTACATTATGGAGTTCTTTCTCCAGAAGAGCTCTGACTGATGCGAATTTACCTGAAGAGAGAGCAGAATTTAGACCTGAGGGTGTCAGAGAGCCATGGGGTGCAGATCAATAATGCAAGATACAGTAATGCATTTTACTGACTTGACATTATCTTTTCCTCATGCTTTTTAATTTGGATGGGAAGATTTAAAACAAATCAGTTCTCCTAAGTGAATTGCCATTGTTGTTAGCACTATGGCTAATTTACAGGACACTGCTTCAAGCATTCTCATTAATCAAGGATTTAAAAGTCAGTGGAAAATCCCTTATTTACAGTGAGTGCCTAATAGGATAACATCCAACTGGTATCACAATCATACACGATTGGATTAGAATGTGTCTTGGGTGAGTTGTTCAAATTCATTTAAGAGGTGATACTCCAGTTGTAAGAAATTTTTAGAAAAATTAAAATAGCAGGCATACAGCGTAAAAGGTCAGGCAGAATTTCTTTTAATTGCTTCTTTTCTTTGTGCATTTTCAGAGATTTTTCAGATTCAATTTGCAGCTATGAGTATATGATTTATAATGCAGTCCACTGTAAAATGTGGATTCTCAACAAGTTGGATATCTGTACACATACCAAAAAAAGCTTACAATTAACATGGCAATGAAAAAAATGGAGCAAAAAAAATCCCACATTTAGTAAAACTAGAAGTCATTGCAGAATGTTGGTTCTGACAACTATTCAGGGGTGTGGCCCCTGCAGGAATAGGTCTTGCTTACATCAGCTACGTCTGCTTGCAAAAATAAAGAAATTGGGATTTGTCTGTCAGCCAAGAGACAGTTTAAAATATCACCAATCTACCACCTTGCCTGAGGAAGGAAATGGTGACTATTTCAAGAAAGCCCCTGGCCAGATGAAAAAATGACGCTGTAGTCATGGCTTAAATGCAGTGACAGTCTGTAGCTATGGATAAATATCAAGTTGCCTCAAAGGTCACTATCTCTGGTTCAAAACTAGTACCAGAAAATATGGCTGTGCCCTTCTAATAGTGCTCTCTGAATGCTATGCCATTAAAAGAAATAATTGCAAATGAATAAACAATACAGGAAAGTAATTTTTTATTATTATTCATTTTTTTGCATGACTGAGATTAAATACACACCAACTTACTCCATTTTTATGTATGAAGTCTACTATACCTGAGGGTATGAGAGAAATATGACCTAAAAATTAAATCACCAATCTGAGCTGTGCATTCATTAACAGTATAATGGATCCTGCATATTTTTTGCTGTAGTATGGCACCAGCTCTCCTTTAAATCATAGCACCCTACAGCTACTCTGAATATAGTTTATTTCTTTCTTGTTCAATAATATACTTTATCCAATGAGAACTGCAAGCAAATCCAAATTACACAATCGCTAAAAACTAGCAGTCCTAAATTATTATATGAATTATAACCAGCACAACCCCTTATGACTACTCTTTAAATTATTTTAGATGAGAACTTCAACTGCTTAACTCAGAATTACTCTTATTTATTTGTACAGCTATGGTGCTGCATGATAGCAGAGACCAGTGCTGTTGTGTGTAGTGCTAAAGGCAGCTGGAAAGTAAATGTTCTGCTCTGAGGAGCTTTGAGATTGATTTTAGACAACAAATGAGTGGGAGAGGGAGCAGAGGATGAGAAGGGTCAGGTGAGGATGCTACTGAGAGGCCCTGGCAGTTACACACAGGCTGTGATCTAGCACATTTCCCAAAATTATGCTCCCATAGAGCAGGAAGGAAGGTCAGAAAGAAAACAGGCACAGGAAAGCCAGGCAGGAGCCTGTGACTGGCCAAGGAGATGCTGGGAACAGATGGTGCCTGGCAAGCACTGCAGAGGCTACAAAGCCTCTCCGAGGAAACTCCACGTGTTTGGAACCGTCTGGTGAGCGTGGAGATGAGGACAGGCAGGGTGGCACAGACACAGGCAGGCAGCACCCATGGTTAGGATGGAGGGCATGGTCAAGGTATAGGAAGACGGAGCACGGTTGTTTTGGGAGGGGAACTAACAAAGGAAGTGAAAAATTAATGGTGAAGTCACAGGAGCGAAGGAGACAAGGTGGCAAAAGGGGAGGGAGGGCCAGGGTACAAGGGAGGTGATATCAAGAGACACAATTATGTGAAGATTAATGGGTAGGAATCCAATGACTGTTAGCAAATTACTGTCTGAAAACATACTTTCAGATGAAGACAAGGAAATTAAACCTCTAATTCTCCTTTCCCCCTTTTTCTGTAATGCTTAATTATCATCCCTGCTTGCTTCATTTTTCCTCCTGAAAACAGAGCTTATTCAAATAATTGCAATTTTGTTCAGAGAGAATCAGCTACAAGTGATTTTTAAACATAAAGATCTGCTTAAATTTGGCAAAAGCCTATATAGCTACAGCCACGGTATTAACAAAGGTTTTGGAAACCCAACAGATAAACAGTAATGTGTTCTTCATTAGCTGTGGCAAACTTTCCTTGAAAAATATGGTTAGTGCAACGCCTACATAAAGGAGTTCAGAGCACTCCTTCTGTACTTTTGTACTGGACACGTTAATTTCTGAGGCAGAGAGGTACTTTCCCAAAAACTAATCCCTTGTATATATTCCTTTTCCCGCCTTTTTCCCCTTTAAATGGACGAATAAATTAACCTAAATCAATGGGAGTGCTGGCAGTGACCAACAGGCTATGAAACATCACAAAAGACTTCATGTGGAAAAACTCAGATTTCATTTTTCAAGATGGGATTAACTGCACAATCTTCTAGCCAAGACTGCATAATTTGAATTTAATTCTTGGTGTACAAAGCAGATCTTCATGACCCGTTATTGAGACAGTTGTGGAAAGAAACTCGAATATGTCACATTAATCAGGTGTACTCCTCATCTGGTGTTAATAACCTGCCACTGCATGAGGCAGTTTGCTGGGAAAGAGGCAATAGTGATGTAACAGTAATATCAGCTCTAGATGATTTGCTGTTTAGACAACTGCTCTGAATGCTGTATTTAACCTGCTATAGGTCAAACAAGTACATGTGCATCAATTACTGCTCGTCCACCCACATCCAAAAAGTACTTTCTCAGCACTGTGCTACTGAAAAACGTTATTCTGGACATGGGTATTAAAATGCTAATATTTCAAGCACATGCACAATATTTATTAAATCTTTTGCTAACTGCTGACATGTTATTACCCTGTAATGTGAAAATACAGTAACTGAAAATCGAAACACTTTCTCAAAACTGGCTGTGATCTAATTAATGCTACCATGTTATTTCTTGAATTGTCAGTGTTTGATGCTGGGAGAAAGCAAAAGCCTTGATTAATAAGTTCCTCTCACAGTGAAAAAAAAAAGAAAAGAAGCCTTGAGGATATAGCAACCAAATACAATAAGGCCTTTCAGTCAGTGAAATGAGTGCTGTAGAAATTGAACTCAGAGGTGTAGGTGAAAAGCTCAAGATGATGCCTCAGATGCCCTGCAGGGCACCTTCAGCCTCTGTCCTCAGATCCCAGCAGTGAGGGGAACACACCTGCTCCACACAACAAAACAGAGTCACCTCAATTCCAGCCTCCACCTCTCCACATACAGACAGTTTAACTTTCCACACAATAACCTTAAAATCCATGGTATTCATTCCATGCAGAAAGAGTTTTGTATTACTTCTCCAGCCACCCTCCTCCACCCAAACATCTAAATTATCATGGGCAAAATTGCCACAAATAGCGGGAATATATTTGAGAAACAGATTTATAGTAAAATAATGTCAACAAAACTGTGTGCCTTTAAGCTCAGAATTTGAAGTTAATTGCTTTGGTCAAAATCTTAGAGTCACTCATCTCATCTGTAAAGAAGCAGAAGCAGAGCTGAGAAATCCACATGCTGGCAAAGGTACAACATTTTACCTGGACAGACAGCCAGGCAGCACTCTGCACTAATCTTCAAAAATTAAAGTGTTGCTAATTAAAAAATAAGAAAAAGAATCCAAACATTTTCCTATCAGGTCATATTCCTTACCTCCTGCAACATATGGATTAAGTTAGTTTCACAGATGTAGACCAAAAACAATTTCTATATTAGTTTTATTTTAAAATATCACATTTCTTGTCCCCTTTTGAAACTTTTTGGATTTGATGCTTAGAAAATTATCCCACTGTTTTTCTTCTGTGTTTCTCTCCCAGCTGCGTAACAAACAAAAATGCACACATCTCCATTAATACATTTTTTACTGGCCACTCTTCATATTTAAAGGCTTTACAAGGAGATACTTAATAGAACACTCACTGTTTAACAGCAGGGTCTACTTTGGACTTCTCTTCTTGAAACAAGCTGATCCTGCACTAGCTGTGGCTCTTGGAAGCAGAGCAAGCAGCAACCACACAGTGACAGAGTACCAAGAATGGGAGAAGAAGGTTTATTTTTTGAGGTAATTTGATATTTACTCAAGGAACAACTTATGTTTACCATGAATGTTGGACTAATGCTTCAAAGCAGTGCTGGCTGCAATGAAGAGTGAATAGTCCATCTTCCACACCCTTCACATCAAGGCCAACCCATGCCATAAACCCCTGAGCATGAGGAGTCATTTCAGCATCATGAATATCTTTGCATTGATTAAGACCTAAATTTGTTTTCCAGCACCAGATGAACAGACCAGGGTTTGATTTCCTTTCCAAAAAAACCCAGTATGGCACTGTCTTGCTTCTCACTGATTCAGAAATATAGATACAGTAAAAAGACAAAACTGCTTCTATCCATCCTACTGGGGATATTGGAGATGGCTGGCTGGGAATGAGCAAGGTCTGAGCTCTCTACTGTGTGTTCACTGCTCCCTTTGCTCCATCTTGCCCTCTCCCTCCCTTCTGCAGTGGAGCTGATGGAAACAGGAGCTCACTCCCTGCTCTCAGGGCCCTTGGGAACTGCTGGCTGACCCCTCAGCTTGGTCTGACCCAGAGCCCTCAGCTTGTTCTGACCCAGAGCCCGGAGCAATCCCCATGAAGTTGCAGGCACAACTAGCCCAAAGCTAGTTTTTCTCTCATGCTGGAGGAAAAAAACCACAAATGAAGAGATGTGGCACAAACCTGGACTTTATCTCTTGAAAGCAGGCACTGCTATGCAACATGCCAGTTACCAAAACCATGGGCACCTAATTGCATAATGCTTATTATTTATACTGTGCAATTTGTGAAAGCTGTCATGGCTGCTTGGATGAGGAACAAATGACTCACTGCCTTACTCCTTTCTCATCTAACTTTTAGATTCACAGTGGCATAACATTTCTGAAATAATTTTGTTGGCTAATTTTCATTCTGCAAATACTTCTGCCATGGATCATATTGATTAGAAGAAGCTGTGCTACTTTCCAACTTACCTGTTTCACCCTTATTTCCCCCAGGAAATGAAAATAGGTTGAAAACAAGAGACAGATAATCTGTGAATTCTTTAAAAGTCTCTTGTGCTTTCTTTCCAAGATCCTTTCCAAAACATCCCTATTCCTCTCCCATAAACACCGTAGTTCATTCCAGAGCAAGAGCAACAAAAATGCACTTTGATTTTTGTTTTGTTTTTACATTTGCACCGAGCCTAAAATATATAGAATAGAATGTGGTTGATGAAATGCAATCCTATTATTTTCTCCTAGGCGAGAAAATTATTTTGCCTCTAAGTACGAGGGAAATGTTTCTGGGCATTATGCTTTTATTTTCTGGTATCATTTTATTTTTAGCCATCTCTTTTGCTGAGGTAAACATTTTGGTCTCCATTAATTCTGAATTCACAAAACAGAGGAGACAGTTTCATATTAACTGAGAGACTGTGCTTATTAAATGGCAACATTACAACAGTGATAGCAAATCTTTTAATTTATATCCCTGTATTAGCAATCACATGTACAGAGATTGTAAAATTTTTGTAATATGACTCTTGCTGCATTTGTATTTATCTCAGAAAACTCAGGCATAGCATTATTAAAGCCTTCAAAATTGAAAACTTGAGTTTTTGTCAGGGAAGTGGGGTTGCTTTTAATTGACCATTGAGCTGCTAGTGTAGCCTTTTTTGTTGTTTTGGAGCTTTGGGTTCTTTTGCAATTTAACCACAAGTTTTAAGACCATTCTTAGCAAAACTTTATTAAGTTAGAGAAATGACTGAAATCAACACTGAACACTTTAAGACTCGGCTGGGCTGGTTGATCCTTGAAGTCCCTTTCAACCTGGTATTCTGTGATTCTGTGATTCACTGAGTTATGAAAATACAGCACAGTCAGAAAGGTACTAACTATGAACTACACTTCCATCTTTTTTTTTTACAATTACAGTACTGCCAGTCTTGCTTACTGTGAATCTCCCTGACTATTAAATTGTGTCACACAAGAACATCTTGGTCTACCGATATCCATGGGAATTTTTTTATGAGTCTCAAAAGTGGGGAAGGCAAGGAAAGCCCTTCAGAAGGAATACTTCCTGAAACTCACATGGAGTCTCTGTTCTTACTTAGCATGTTCTCAGGGTGGAAAAATCTTTCTTATCTTGTCAGCCACAGCTTAAACTACTAGACTGCTTTTTTGCCATTTAGGTAAACCAGCCATCTCATCTTGCTCCAGAGAAAAGTCAGAGACTGAGACAATAGAGGGAACATGGGATCTTCTATTTAACACTGACCTACCCATACCATGTTCTTCAAGTTCATTTGAGCATGTCTTTGGCTCAAGGCAAATTATTTTGGGTCAGTCAGATCAGGCAAGAATCTACTAGTATCCCTCTCTCAAGTCCAGTTTTCGTCTCCTGAAGGAAAATGAGCATGAGTCCCACTGCCAACATTTTCCTTCCTCAAGTTTTACAATAAAGAATGAATGTAAACTTTTTTAAGGTCCAAGAGGGCACACTGTTCCTCCCCAGATATTAGATTCTTTGTCACATTTTATCCCTCATTATCACCAGTTTTCAGAGGTTTACCCAGAGCAGGGAAAGCAAAACTGAAGCTGTTTTCTTCACAAATGTGTCTTTGAAGCACAGCCTTTTCAAATGTAAAGCACTCAGTTCTACTACTAAAAAATCCCCACATTTCCTTATCTTAAGGTTTTAATTAAAAAACTCAAACAATAATGGCAGGACCAAGGAATATACTGAGGAAATAACCTACTAGTTCTGCAGAGATGAGAAATGTTCTACAGAGGAGCTGCATTCTGCAAGTGCAACTTGGTAATACTAACAAGAGATAGTTAACTACACATGCTCTGGAAAAAGACAATGCCTAATTGCCTTTCAATTAAAATATGTTTCTTTAAAGCCACTGTTTTAGAGATACTACTAATTACACAGTTTCTGAAAGTGTACATTTGTCACAGAGGTGTTTGGGTTTGTTAATGATGCCTTTATTCCATAAGAGCAGTCAAAATTCAGGTGAGAAACACGCTCCAGGAAACCAGCAGGCTTTGCACAGCTGGGAGATGCTCCAGGTGATTGCTGTGATATTATTTACAAGCAGATGTTATTTATTACCACATTGTTGACCAGGAACCTCCCTTTTTCATCAAATGTGTGGAAATCTATGCAGGTTAAGAAAAACTGTGTCTTACACAGGAGGTATTTGTGTTTGGAACCTAAAAATATGGTCTTGCTTTAAAGGATAGGTAGTGGCTTTCCAGTACCAAAGAGAGGAACTGAGGCCTGAAAGACAATTTCTCTTCAGCTGTCCATACTGCTGCTGATGGCATTTGGGTGGTGGAGAGGAATAGGCTAGACTTGAGCAGGAAGGAGAGAAAAACCAGGCTCAGAACAATGGCAAGATGAGATACTGAGATGAAGGGCCAGGAATGTGTAAAAAGTAATTGAGGTAAAATGTTGGAAGATTTGGGAAGAGAAATGAAACACTGTGCTCCTGCTGTAAGCTTGCGGGGGACACAGACCATTACAAAGGGAAGAGAGGATGAGGGGTAAAAGAGCTACAGTAAATCAGCAAAGTGGCACATGGAGAGCCATGGAGAACTGTGGGTGTGGGGGAAGTTTGGGATAAGGACAAAGCATGCTGGACCAGTCATTGGAATTATTACAGATTGAAAAAATTACAGACTTGTAGCCATTGGAGCCAGTACCAAGATTTCAGCTACCCTTTCACTGTCAATCATAATCTGCTAATCACTCTAGAAAGACTTCAATTTTCCAGCAGATGTCTGGCCCATTGGGATATATCATTTAAAAGACATAAGTGTAAGGCAGAGATCTGCCAGGTGCATCCACAGGCTCCAGCAGTCCATTCCAGGGTGTCAGTTCCGTGGTGCATAGCAGAACAGGTTTCTGATGTTTGTTTTGAAAGGAACTCAGAAAACCACAATACAAAACATTTGATTTGGAAAATTTTAAGTGTGAAAGGGAATGAACACCCAGCAATTAGGGGATGCCAGAACTCAAGTCTGACATGAAGCCTTAATTCACATGGCTTATGTCTGCACAATCTGATGCCATCTTAAAATGCTGGTACAGATTAATAATAACATATTTGAATGTCAGCTGGTGTAAAGCCACACAGTTCCAGAGAAACAAAATGTTCACACTTCAGTTGTGCATCTGGCCCATAATTTCTTGTGATATTGTTTAAAAGTGAAAGCCCAAGCCCATAGGGAATTATCTTAAACTTGAGTATGCCTAAGGCTACCTACTAATCGCAGTTCTTACTGCAGCATGGCACTCTCCTGAGTCATACTGCAAACACAAGTTTGCTGTGAGGTAATAAAAAAAAAATATAAGTTAAAATTATTAAGTCACATAAAGTCTGGATTTTTGACCTTCATTATTACATTATGAGCAATAGCAAGGAATATGGCAGAGAATTTAAAATAGGGTTCTCATTTAAAATGATAAATTAACCATCTATGCATACCCCAGTTATTCAGTATGTCACTGTATTTTCACAAGGTCTTTCTATTTCCTGACAGGAACCTATCAGTTATCTGTTAAAATTGCTTTTCATAACCCCTTATAGCTGTTGAAATACAGCAAGGAAAATACAAATACAAAAGCAAGGAAATTTCATTTGACTGGAGTGCAAACAGCAAGATAGCGTAAGATTCCTCTTTAAAAGTAAAAAGAATTTCATAAGACCCAGGCTCAAAACTCTGATGGGTGCCTAGAAGTGCCTAGTTCTTGCTATTGCAACTAAAACATTCAGCTGACTCTCTAAATAGGCATGCTATGTCAGGAAAGGCTATAATTAAACTCCCTGAGTCTGTCACTCTTGTCTAGATGGGAATGTTACTGTGATAAAAATGAAGTTAATTAAAACTGGTATAACTCCCAGGTGCATAAATTTTGCTGGGAAAAGACCAAATGTTTTGTGCATAGCTTTGGAGGGCTGGGTAGGCACCTCCAGCCAGCCCATGGGTTTGCTCTGTGCACGCAGAGGGGGAGGAGGAGCTGCATGGGTTCCTCTGTCCCCGTGCAATGGCAGCAGTGGGATGTGTCAGACCCTTCACAGGAACAAGGTGTTACACTCACACTGACATCTCGCTGTGTCTGACTGCAGAGCAAACTCCACTACATTGCAGCTCCTCAGATTTAGCTCTCTTGCCTCTAACAGCCATGTACTACTGTCAGGAGAGCAAACTGTGAGACTAAAACAAGGCAAACATGTGAGAAAATCTGAATTCAATCAGGCTATTGCAGTCCTTCTCCCACTGCTTCACCATGAAGCACCCAGGCAGTTTGTCACTGTTGGCATGCCCTGGGTTCCTCCTGTTGGACAGCACTCAAAGGGTCACATCCAAGTCTACACTCAAGTCTCTTAAGCCTTTATGAGTCTAAGAAAACTTCAATACTGTCTCCTTTCAGCATTGCAGCACAGCACTTTAGTACCCAAAGGTGTTTTTTTTCTTTTTTCCCCTTTTTTTAAAACATTTTTAAAACAACATGCAATCACTAGACTCCCCTGATATCTTAGATTCCCCAGATTCCTTAGATCTGAACAAAGCTATAAAACTACCTTCACACATTGCTTGTTATTGATTTCTCCTGTCTTTAGTATTCTGTGGTCTCATGCAAGGGACTCAACCTCCTCCTCCCCTGCTGTTCTCCTGAGGTCTGTCCTTTGGAGCGTGGGACCTCTCTCTTCTCCCTAATATCTCTGCAAAATCTATTTTTTATAACCTCTGCTCACCTTTGTGTCCCTGCTGAAAGATTTCTAATTAGCCTGCTTGGATGATCGAAGTCCTCTGTTGCCCTCAGTGCTCTCCCTTTTGCAGTCATTGTTCAGACTTCACTGCACCAGTCTGAGAGCCTGGCTGAAATTATTTCATCTGTTGCTCTCTGATCATCATAATGATAATGGAGTAACACTCTTCACTTAATGTTGCCCATGTATCATGAACTTTATTATCTGTAATACGCTTCAACTCAGAGGAACAGATTTTGAGCTGCTTGGAAGGGAGAAGGGCACAGGAGCTGCCTGCAAAGCAGTGTTCCACCCCTCTCCTCCTAGATCAGCTGTCAGAAAAGTAGTCCTCAGACACATTTTTCACTATGACACCAAACAGGCAAGTACTTCTTGGCTATTCTGCTGTGCAGCCTTTGCCATTCTGGACATCCTTGCTAGTTTTATCCAAAGCAAGAATTGGGATCCTGAATCTGGCCAAAAAACATTGCATAAATGCTAGTTGCATTACTAGTGTCCCTGAAGGATGCTGGCGTGTGCACAACTCTATTTTCGGTGCTGTAGGTCAAAGATTTCCTAATATGCAGAAACACAACCTGTATCACAATGTGCAGTAATTTGAAATGAAAGAAATAATAACTCTGGAACCTTATTTTGATTGATTTTTACAGAATATAAGTGTAGCATCTAAGCACTCAGGTGAAGAAAAGAAAAAACTCCACAAGTGAGACCATCCACAGTGAATTTCTTCACCTGATCGCACCAATTTGCAGAGATTAATTGTACGGAAGGAGCCACATAATGCTGAATTTCATGATGAATGGACACTATGACAGCAAATGATTTCCCCTAATGTTCCATTATGCTTCTCAACATTTGAAATTTAATTACTTGAAGAAAAAAAATTAAAAAGGCAAAAGCCATCAATAGCCTCGCCATTACAGTGTATTTTCAACTTGAGAAGGCATTTTGTTTCACCATAAAGAAAACTTCATGTGCAAACCCAAGAGAGGCAGAGCTCAGACATTATGACAATGTTGCTATAGCAATTATTTGTGGGAACGTGCATCAGTGGCAGCTTAGCTCTCAAACCTACTGCTCAGCTCATGCATGCTGTTCTTAACCAGAATATAAACTGCCTGGTGCTCATTGTATCCTAATAAGATTTGTAAATTACTTACAGTGATGTGCTTCCAACAACGAGGAATGGAAGAATAGTTTTGTTACTAATACTTAATCATGCTCAGAAAAACCCTTTATACCTGTGCATTCAGTTAGATATTCCAACTCCTCTTTCTGAGAAGGCAAAGTCATATAAATATAGTCTAAAAGCAATCAATTACATTTCCTGAATTATTGTGCATAATATATTATTCAGATGGGGTCTGCTTTGAATAGTGGTTATTTAAGATCAGGTTAATATTTGGAAGCAAAGGAGGGAAAACTTAAATTGAGGCAAAATTTTATAACGATTCAGCATAAACAAAGGGTGTGAAAATGCAATGTTCCAGTATTCTCAAAATCCCAAGCAGCAGATAAAGCAGAAATATCTGAATCACCCTTGCTTGTATCTAGTCCATTTAATAATACTTCACTGCTCAGCTAAACTAAATTTTCCTGGATACATTCATTAAAAATAAATGCAATTGTGCAACACTTGTGATATTAATGGGCAGCTTCAGGCCTGAAATCAAAACCATATGTTGGAAGGGTTGAGGTTTGAAGCTAGTTCAGTTTTGCACAGCAATCCATGAACATAAAAGTCACAGACAATGGACAAACTACCTCTGCAGACCAGACTCTTTGGGGTGCTCAAGTCATATACTCAGCCAACTACAAGCACTTTCTTCAACTTACTGTACTTTAATCCCCAATTAACTTTATTAATTGATCTTATACTTTAAAACTGCTTCAGCAGCCAGAAGAGGATGGGTCCTAGGAGGGCGTGACGCTTAATTTCACAATGAAATCTTTGGTAATGAAAGATCCATCATGCTACAGAGTGCCCTACATAAAACAAGGCCACAGAGGAGCTGGCCGTGTTCTGCTTACCAAAATGACAGCCTCTCACTAGACTCCATCAGATACACAGCGAGGCAGTTCCTTCAGAGTTCCTTCCCAGTATCTGCAGCCTATCGACTTAGCATACACATATTTCAGCATGTCTTAATATTTTGCTTCAGCACACTGAAAACGTTGCAGCCTCCCTCTTTGTTCTTTACAGCCTTCCGTAGCAACTGCTGAATTAAAGCAGGTCTGGAATATCTACTTAAGAAAATTACACTCAGATATCTGGGAGGCTGAAAATCCTAGGAAAAAACCCTATGTCTGAGTATTTTTGGAGAAAAGCAATCATTTATCTTTAGCTTTTTTTTTCCTGGAAATAAAAATCACCAGCGTTTTTCAACATTAGAAAGTCATACTTAACCTCATCCATCAATATGTGTAGTAGGCTAGTCACTCCCTGTAGTATTTTAAAGGTAATAGAGCAAAGGCATTTTCTAAAACATACTTGACACATGCTAATGCTCAGTCTGGAAGTACCTGCTCTGTTTTCAGAGCATACAGGCTGTCCTGTTAACCTCTAGCACTTTTTTCCCTTTTCTTTTTTTTTTTCCAGAACTCCAGACAATAAAACAAGTGGCAACTGATTTCAATAATCAGCAGACGTGCACAGAACTGCTTTTTAATTTCCCTACCTCATTCTCTACATCACAAAGAGATGAGGAGAAGGTGAAGTTAACGTTTAAAAGTAAACTTCTCTTAATGGGTGACAAACATGGACACCTACATTCCCAGAGGCTTTACTGACTGGGGAAAACATGTCTAGAAAACTCATATGTAACTCCCACCCTGGAATATGGGGGGACACCCTGACACCAAATGATTCTTTCTTCTTTTGCAGTCTTGAAACTTGGCTCCCATTTTCTTTATTAGTCACAATGCCAGGTATCTGTAGTGCTGTAGACCTAAGCAAAAGCCTGCTGTGATGTCCTCTCCTTTCCTACCATTTGCTTGCAAACACACAAAATCTCCAAATGCCCCCCATCCTAGCATTTTAAACCAACACAGAACTCAGGAAATCTGTTTTCTGTAATGGCAACGGGAAATACAGGTTTTCCATTAGATGGCTGCTATTTTCCTAATTCACATAGGGTTTAGCACTGGAAAAGCAAAGGAAATGAAAGCCTTCCCTGCAGTCTTAAATCCTTTTCTGATTATGGATTTCCTTCAGGAGAAATTACCACCTAGGTGTGCATAGCTCTGCACTTGCAGCTTTATGCAACAGCTTCCAGTTAAAATAGCAGGACAAAAAGCAAATGGCTTCTTCCTCCTAAAATCTTCTGCACCCATGGCTCAGTTTTGATAGAGCAACACCAAGGTGGCTTTACAGGATAGCACCTCAAGGTAAAGGCAGGCATCAACCCACCACGAAGAAAGGGGTGGCTGGCCATCTCCAAGTGGGCAATCAGGGAAGAGTGAGCATTTTGCTTCCTACAGCAGGACAGGAAGCCCAGCCAGCAGCTCCCACTTGCCAGTGGGCAGGAAACACAACACCACCAGCCCACTGCCCCTACTGCCATCTCTCCTCCATGAGAGGCTGCTCCCCCAGCTCAACAGGGAGGAGCAAATGCCAGCAGATGGGGTGTTTCCACTCACTCTGCTCTGAAAGCTAAATGTGCCATTATAACACGATGCTAATAGCTAAATCTCAGCTGTATGTGCCAATTTGTGCTTAAGAAAGGCTGTTCTCCCCTGCACCAACTTAACGGGAGCAGACTGAGCGTTAGGCGGTTTTCGTGTACAAGGAAAATGCACATACAGCAAGTGCCAGCAGCACACGATGCTGCAAAACAGGAGTTTTGGAAATGCTGGAGCACAGCCTCCAACAGGGGATCATAATCCTCTAATACTAGCTTGGAGATGGCAGGCTTCTCTCCACGGCGTATGCAGTCATAGTGAGCATTTGCAATATTTATTCTCCATTAAACATGCAGTGTAAGTATCAATAAAGATTGTTTGTCTTCTTTTACTACCAATCTGACCTCGCTGTTAATAAAGGTAAGGAATAGCTTTTTTCATCAATATAGGAACACATGTAGATTGATATTTATCACTACATGGCCTGCTTAGAGCCCTTCTAGTTTTCTTTGAAGGATCACAAATTATTCACAACACTGCGGGGTTTCTTCAGTGATAACATCTGATACATTTTATATAACATCCTTGTTTTTGTATCTGATATCAAACCCTATAAACCGCATCATTTTATGGGGAACCTGAAATTGGATTCCTCTGCAACAGAACATTTCCTCCCTTGACTGTCTGCAGCACTTTATAAAATATTTATTGCTAGGATGTCTAAAAATACACATAGCCCAGCACAGCTTTAAGATGGAGAACTATTTAGCAGTCATAGACTAGATTTCATACCACAGGGTTCTTATTAGGCATAGTTGCCAAGAAATCACACTTATTTTCTGAAACATGACTATAAAATATTTTCATTTCAAATGAATAATTCAGCTCCCCGAACAGACAAAATTATATAATTTTTTACTTCTTCAAGGTTCCACAGCAAAAGCTCTCCTCCAAAAATATTCAGAGACCCAGGTGAGCAAGCCTGTGTCTTTCTGTCTATTTATCTTTTATTTGAGAACAAATTTAATTACTCTTTGTCTGACACACATCACATACTTCTGGTCAAGCTTCAGCATGAAATGCAGAGATGCTGTTTTGGGCCAGGCATCCCCCAGTGTGATTCATGGGTTGCTGAAAACTCCCTGGGCTTGGCTGCCTGCATATAAATCAGCCAGGGCTCTTCTCCGTAATGCAAATGGCAAGGCAGCCCTCTTTCCTGGCAAATTGAAGCAGTGACAAACACTTTCTCAGCACTACTCAGAGAGGCATGAATTCTCCAGGGAAACACGGTGCAGTGTTTTGCACTAGAGCTGGAGAAAGGCAGAGACACACAGAGCCACTGTCCCACCCCACCATTAGTGTCAGTGCAACCCCTGCCAGAACTACACTCCCTGGGGGTGTTCCAAGGGAAGCACCAATAAATCACCCACTACTCCCACACATTCTGGTCTAACTGGATGTCCCAGTTGCAGATGGTGAACAAGAGCCAGGACTTTGACACCATGATGAGGGGAAAGGGCACTGGCAGAGCTGCAACCCTTTGCTAGCAAGAGAGGGATCACTACAATTCCCAGTTTTTATGGATGTTGGAGGAATCATCTATAAAAAAACCTTACCTTTCCACTGTTGTACCATATTTGTGTTTTTAAAGGAATGAATTCCAGTGTGATACATGAATCCCCTCCCAGCACTCAGGTTTTTCACTCTCAGTGGGGTTGTGTGAAGGCACCGAGGTACCAGCTGTTACTGCATCCATGCTGCAGGAGGCTGGGTCTGGCTCTCCACCCTTTCTCAGGGTGTACTTTCCAGGAAACATGTTCTCTGCGCTAAGGACACACCTTGACTTTACACAACACACCTAACCTGAGCAGACCTGCCATTAATTCACAATATGTTATTCACAAGCACATATGTTGCAGCATGTTTCACCATGTTCAAGGGATCCTAAAGGCCCATTGTCCACTGTCTGTAGGTACAGAATGCATCCATCTTGCTCAAAACAACACCTTTGCATTCCCCAAAGCAGGGGAACTGAATGCAACAGAGAATTTCTGCTTGATGAGTATAGCAATCTTAATTGAGATTTAATTTTTACTTTGCCAGGCTATGCACAGAGCAAACACCAGAGAAATTACTGTATTAAAAAAAAAAAAAAAAAGACTAATTAACAGTGGCTGAAACTTGCTTGGTTCAAACAATAGCCTGCCCAAATGACAGGGTTTGCCTGCATAGAAAAGGCTTAGCCTTGCAGATAAAACTTTGAACCCACAAGTGCCCTTTTATTTTCCAGCACCTGAACTACTAATTAAAAGAGAATTCTTTAAAAGAAAGCATAATCTTACCTGCAGATGAGCAAATGACTAAATATTTAATTCTTCTCTTGTACAGAGTGAACTGGAAAATGGGCAGAGTGAGCATGTGTGCGTGTTTGGGGGAGATTCTGTTTAATCCATGCAGTTCGTAATGCTCTAGAGAGACACAATCACCATTTCACAGCTGCTTCACGTAGGTCACTGCTTTATGACTCCAAGACACATTAAAATGTCAGTTCTAAGACTGACAAATAGTTATATTCGGCTTGAGACCCTCAGAGCTTGCCCTGCCTTTCCCACATCAAGAAGGATCTAGTTCTGCAGGTGCCACGCCCTGCATGCAATGGTTTTAACCTTCCCACTTTCACTTGCAAAGAACTATACACATTTAGAAGCTCTAGAGATTCAGGGAACTTACTTCTCCTGTCCCAAGTCCAAGCACTTAGATCAGCTCCCCTCCCACTTATGCATCCTTTATTCTTTGCAAAATAAAACTAAGTTACAACTCCCTTCTTTTTCCAGACACCCATGACCTCCAAGGGCCTTCCTTTTAGCCCCTCCTGCTCTGCCTGATGTGGTGAGAGAGCCACTTTATCCTAGAGAAGTAAGAGCTGCAATGCTTCAGTGCACAGCTGAGAGCTGGGGCTGGTGCCGGGAATACCCAAGAGAAAAACACCCCTTTAGTGACAGCAGCAGCTGCTCAGCATTAAGACACAGAAGCATGCAAGCAACAAATAGCCCTAATTGCTCTAGATAAGAAAATTATCTACAAAGTGGAATGACAGAATCTCTGAAGTACATGAACAGAACCTTATCAGACATGATACCACATTTTCTTAAGCAATCAGGACCTCCTTTGAGGACTTGTTCTGTTTCTCATGGTGGTTGCTCTACTTTTCTTTTTCCCAGAGTTTTTAGCTACTGGGGATGATAAAAAAGGATTAATGACTGATTTTAATGTCATGTAACACTGGTGACATACATCTAATGCAGTAATTATATAAGCAACTGTTTCTATAATCACTCTTCAAGGAATCACTATCTACAAATCTGCCACTTTGGCTTTAATACTACAGCCCCAACCTGTCAAAATCACAGTGGATTTTCATTAGAATACTACAGAAGTTACACAAATAAGCTACAAAACCATGTCTTGCAACAAATCCATATTTCATGACATAATTTATACCACGGAGAGCCAAAGCATAGAGACATTTAGGTAAAACAGGAACTTTCATTTTGTTGTGTGTATTTTTTGACTTTTTCACCTCTCCCACAGCAGTCCAGTGATACTTTAGAAGTGCCAACGCCTACAGCCATCCCTGTTGGAAGCTAAGCTGTACTGGGCATTGAAGAGTTATGGATTTCAAATAGGAATTCCTGTGTCTGACCTACACCACTTTTGCTGCTCATCACATGAGAGATATTAAAGCACAAGGACATTTAAGAAAGAAATAAAGACAAAGGAATAAAGTGCACAGGTGCTCACAAATGCAAGAACCACTCTAATCAACTCCTTGAAGGACAAAAATGGCTTCAGTATTGTGCACCAACTCCTGCATCCAAGTCTGCTCTCTGTCATGAGTGTGATTTCCCTCTAATGGCAGCATCTAATTTTTTGTTTTCATTAAAGGTTCCACTTTCTTAAATGAAAGATAATTAAAATAATTGCAAAAGCAAACTGCAAAAGACAGAATTGCTTTACAGGAAAATTCTTTCCTTAATTGCTCTTTAAATTCACCTCCCACTTCTGCTCCCCTCCCATAATGTCAGCTGGATTTAAGCAAAAGTTTTCATAAGCAGGGATGAATTCTTCTGGTGTAATTCCACTAACAGAGTGTTAGGTCTTACAGGCCATTACCCCCACTGCTGCCAGAGGGAATATTTCTGGGATGAAGACCAGTGTTTCTACCAGCCTCTATGGCCTTAATAGACACTTTTGCAGAAGTTCAGATCATTAGGAGAGAAGCCCCTGGATCCAGATTATTAGGCCAGTTGTTCCACTATTACTGAGATGTCTTCTCAAATAAATGTGCTGTTGCTAACAGGCTACTTTGGTTCTTACACAGAAATATTTCTCAGCTAATGGATGTTTTCCTTAGGATGACTGTGAAAGGCCAGCCCAGAGGCCATGAGACATTGTCAGGGTCAAACAATCTTTGTAAACATTTTGAAACACAGATATGTAGAATCAGAATGCATCATGAATCCCCCAAAATGTTTTATCCTTGTTATTATAATAAACACAAAATGGTGATGACTTTTAAAAAACACCAATGCTGAAGAAGGATCAGCGACCTGAAAACTGCTGGTGTCAGGAAAGAAACATCTGAAGAACATCCAATAAAAATAATCTACTTTAGGCTCAGTCAGGAACTAGTAATGCAAGTTCTCATTACAGTAATACAACAATGTTTATGCTTATGTTTTGGATTTGTAATTTGTTTGGGTCTTTCTACATTAAAACAATGCCTAGTGAAATGACAGCAAAATAAAACAGAAAAATGTGCTCACTGTTCAGCATTTCTAAACAACTAATTTAAAGATCCAAATTTGCAGTGCTGGGCATTTTTTCCTGCCTGAAGCCGTCTAATACATTTTCACTGCTAGAAAGGTCCATCTAACACTGTAATGCTGGAGAACTTTGGGAACAGACTGGACTTTATGACCCAGAAATTCTTTTTTAGTCTTATGTTCTCTTAGGTAACTATGAGTAAGTTCCTGTGTGGGTGAATGAACAACTATGAGATTTCTGTAAAATTTGTGTCTTCCTGACTTCTTCCAGGCTTTTCTGCCTTCAGCCAGAGATGTCTCTTAACTGAACTGAAATTTTGCTGGAAAAAGCTCTGACATTTCTCCCATGCTAGTGATGGGTGGAGACTATTTCTACATATGGAGACATTGAATAAAGTAATTTCTTTCTGGTTTAGAAATAGCAATGCTAAATTTGTTTGATATCCAGTATTTGAAACCAACGAGACCCTCTCTCTCTCCCCAAAAGCAAACAGGCAATAAAAAATACAACCACTGATTGAGGTGAGCAAATTCTCACCTCTAAGTTCCCGAGGTGGAGGTGGAATGAGATTTTTTTTCTTCAGCACAGGATTTTGGTGTGTGGCACCCTATTGATAGTTCATAGCCCTCCAGCCTGCACCAGCACCTCCCTCCCTCTTGAATCCTGCTGCTGGTTTAGCGTGGTGGCAGATGTCAGAACACGTGCAAAAACACTCCTCTTTCTGCTCCTCAGCTGCTTTCTTTGTGACATTGTGCCTGATCATCTTATCAATGCACATCTCAAAATGTGACCTCCCCCAGGGACTCTCACAGATGTGCAGTTTCCAGACACTGTTCTGACCACAAATCTGTTTGCAGGTGACGGTCTTAAGAAAACCTTGGCCCGACCTCATTCTCTTCCAGTCTCCTCCTTTCCTTTTCAGGCAACACTTGAAAAGTGCTCTTTAATCACAGAATATTAGGGAGATTTTGCAACCATTCCAGCCTGCTGTCCTCCTTCACATCCAGAAAACCTAATTCCCACAGCGATTTGCTTTTCAGCCTATTTTTTTCTCTTTCCACAAGGTCTCATATCAAAAAAGTTTGAAGAGTTTGCTAAGCTATACATGTCCCACTCTATCAGACATCATTTTCTTTGCAAAGTTACTTTGGACATGTAAAGTTTACGAAATTAGGCTCTCCAACAGTTTAGTTGCACATTTCAGGTTCTACCACATAATTTTTACACTTGGTATAAACATCTCTCTCCTAATGGTTACATTGGGTGAGCGAAATGGTAAGGATATCTATTTTATTAAACTTTGCCAAAGCCCAACGTCATTTTAAAATCCCCAAACCCTCCCCCAATGCCTTATGTTAACTGATGCAACTCAAGAGCCACACACAGAAAAGATTTTCTCACGCACTTTCCAAAGGTTGGCTGAAAAAACATCTACAGATAAGAGAAACCACTGTGAATGAAAGCCACTTTTTCACTTCTCTGGTTGAATGGATCTCTTGCTATTGGAAAATTTGGATCTCAGTTGCCTTGTTTTGAGCTTGATATTCCTCATGCTTTTCCATGTTAAGCTGTGATAGCAAACTCTCCTCTTCTGCTGCCCATTTGTTCACAGCCAGGAAACTTTCATTTTGTGAAATATCCAATCAGGCATGGTTGCCACCTGATTGCTTCCAGCAGCACAACAACACCTGACAGGTAAATGCCAGATGTATCAGAAGCATCAGCTGAAACAATCCCACCCTGCCTTGCCTTTGTGTTCTCTGGTGAACTTTGGCATCAACCAACTGCAGATTCAGCTACTTACCAGTTCTCCAGGCTGCTTTCATCCCTCCCCAGACCAGCCCAACTCACACCTGATTATGTTCTGTCTTGTTATGGCTTTGGGAAAACACAAACAGATTTTAACAGCCTTCTTCAGCATCACTACAGCCCTTCCTGGGGATAAACACACTACTGTGAGACTTTGCAGATTGCCACAAACTGCTTCTCTGTTTAATACTTCATTTTGGCAAACCTCATTGTGATACAAAGATGGACAGTAAATGTCAAGGAATGTGTGCTGTAATCCATGGAGTCAATGCCTGCCAGCATCTACTCTCTATTCAGGTCTTGCTGGAATTGAATTTTTCATAAATGTAAAACACAAAGAAAATAAAACTTCCCTGATGCCTTCTGCAGCCTGAATCCTCTTTCTGTGCACCCATGTGTTACCCTCACTCTTTGGCAATGGTATTTTGATATCCTTCTTATGTCACAGAATACCACAAGAAGAAACTGTAAAGTGTCTGAAGAGATTTCTCTTTCTGTAAATTAAGATGTCTTAGTCTTCTTAGGCTGTTTTTGTAAAGGGGCTACAGGATCTTTTTCAAGACTGGTTTCTCAATCACCAGCTCATATAATAAACATTATAATGTTCTACAATTTAATTAATCCTCTCTTTTATCACCTCCAATCCACTAATCTGTTTACTATGCTCAGGTGCTCTTGAGGATGGTATCACTTGAGAAGTTGGGAGTAGCACATCTGTCCAAAGAAGACTCTCTGTCTGAAATCAGTTTATTCCAATACAATATTGTCTCCTTGCATCAGGGCTGAAAGTTATCTGTGATCACTCTCAAATGCATAAGCTATCCTCCACAGCTGAGTCACGGCAGGAAAAATGGGAGACCATGTATCAAATATTTTTACAACTCCACCTGAGCATGGAAACATGCACACACACACTCACTGTAAAAAAGAGTCTTGTTTTGAAGGAGAAGCTGCCAATTAGCTTTCCCCACAAAGCTAATTTATAACTCTCTGTGACTTCCACAGCTGTAGCCCACAGCTGCATGCAAGATTCAAAGCACCTGCTGAGGTATGAATCCTTTCAGAGACTTTTCACTTTGTTGTTCTGGATAACCCCTCATCACTTTTTGGAGCACAAAAGCTGGTGGGTGACCTTGGAAAGGGTGCCTTCTGCACAGGCACAGTGAGCAAAGACAGGAATCAAAGCCAGCAGGCTTGTAGGATCCTGGTGGCAGGCAGATGTTTATAGAATATCAGCTGCTTTGTTTTAAAAAAATATTCTTAAACCACTGAGACCCCTTCCTCTTTATACTGATGTGGCTCTAAGTGGAATTACTGCATGTGAGCTGCTGGCACAATGTACAATGCCAGAGGATGAAGTATGGAGCAAGGGCAGATGCAATGAAGCTCAGCTGAATTTTCAGCCAGAAAGAGCAGTTATAAGAAGCAAGTATTGGTCCCAGAAATTTCAGAGGGGAGGGGGTTGCTGGTCCTGAAATGAGAGTCTTCCACTATAAATAAGGTTAAAAAATAAAATGAAGAAGAGACTGTGATACCAAGGGCAGGAGAGACTGTTACAAGACTTATTTTGAGATTTTAATTGGCATAAAATTGATGGTAAGGAGAGAAGCACTGTTTCCCCTGATTTGACCTCTGCAGTGCGAGATAGACAAAACTTCACTGATAAAGACTTAAAATGCATCTGGTACTCAGTCAGCCACCAGCTTCAAATAGGTAAGCTAGTAAAATTAGAGATCCTTGGAATGGAGCCAGTGTTTTGCTCCATTCAGCATCCAGACCTGGCTGGTTTCCTCAGATGGAGAAATCGTGGATTGGGCACACACCCCATGCTGACAGCCCAAAACCGGGCCACCAGCATCAGGGTGAGCATCAGTGCTCCTCCACCTTGAAGGTGCCACCCCTGTGTACATCCTCTTTGTTATCTGGAAACCGAGAGCATCTGCTGAACAGAGCATCCCTTCCAGTATTCCAGAGCCCAAACACCTTACATGGAAATCAGATCCAGCAATTTATGCAGCTACTAACATTTTCAAAAGGTCAGTATGAATTTACAAAGAGGAAGGGAAAACCCCAACCTTCATTTGACTGCTGAGCTCACCATTTAAGCACCACATTTGCCACACATGTCTAAGTTATAGGACCTCTGAAGGCAGAGACAAAACCCAGGATATGTAGAACATGTGGTAGTTTCCCTAACTCCCACTCCCAATTATTTTGCAGGGCTCACAGGTTATTCCTGTCTTTCCTTTCCTCCAAGAAATAATTTCCCCTCCCAGTTATTAGCATTAATACAATTAAGCATACATTCATGCAAAACCATTCCCTAGAGGAAGAAATGACATCTCAAAATTAGCAAACAGTCACTGGAGGAAGAAGTCCAGCTGACCCAAAAGAAGCAGCTCAATGACTTTTTGGCTAATTTCAGTCCATACACTGCATGCAAAACATTGAATCAAGAGTAATACAAATGGCATCTGGAAAATGCCAACATAATTATGCTTTTTCTAACATACTTAGTCATTAGACAGAGAGCTTTAACATTCAGGATATTTTCAACTCAAAACACAATTTATTTGTTATTCCCAGTGCCGTCTATCAGGTAGATGTCCTGTTCTGGGACGCTGACACTGGAGGAAAAGCCCAGGAGAGAATAACCAAGGGAAAGGAAAATTACTTTTAATATCTGAAAATAATGGAAGTAATGTTTTAATGTAAGACCACATGAAATAAAAGGGAGTTTGAAAAGCTCACTATTAATTGAATGGGTGTTAGTTTAACAATGAAACAAATTTTCTCCAAAATGGCAGAATAATGGGATTAATAACTATTTTGTCCAATTCTTTCTTCGATCGTCAAATTCAGTTAAAATCAAGAAATTATCTGACATATCCATAAATGAATAAGGACCATGAAGTTCCCAGAAATACATGAAGGATCAGGATTTTCTGCAGTCAGGGTAGAAATAGAGATAATCCCACACTTGCAGACTGATTGGGCAAGGAAGTAGGACCAGAAGGAACAGGACCAACAGTGCCAAGCCCTCAGCTAAGAGAGATGCAGACTTTAGTCAGGCTCTGAATAACACCATTGTAAGAACATTGTCTAAGTAACATTTTTCACAGCTCTTACTCTGGTTACCAACATGAATAAGGCAACATCTTTCCATTTTGCTCTCCACAGCTCTGCAGTAGTCCAGGCATACACCATGCACTGATAGTCTGAGAAACTACTGAAGCTACTTATAGTTCAAAGGGAAAACCATTCTTTTCTGGAATTGTCTTATTGTTTAGTGATCTCAAGGTGGTTCTATCTAATTAACCACAAATAAGTGAGAATCTTCTCTTGAAACCAAAATGAATTACAGTTCAGGTAGGCTTCCAAAAGGAATTAGTCACTTCCCCACTATATTTTTAGATTATTTACTCAGGTTACTTTCAGTTTTCCTATTTCCAAGTACAGCAATACCTGAAGTTGAAAAGCTGACTTAAATCCTTGAAGCCATCTGGATACCTGGCTATAAAAAGAGTAAAACAAAGTCTACTAGAGCAGTCCAGTCAGTCTCAGCACAATGCAAGGCTGGAGCAGGGGTCACAGATCAGCTGCCAGAGCTCCCTCTCCTGCAGTGGCTGCACACTGGAAAAATGTTCCCACTGTCATAAAAGCTGCTGCTCATTCCTGGTTCAGATAAGTCACCTAAATAGCAATGGGGAACAGATAGTACAGATGGTTTGGACACAAGGAAATTGTCTTGGTCTTTTTCAGGACCAGGTTACCAGCTCAGTCACCTATTTTAGGCTGCCAGAAAGCAAAGATTAGACAAAGTGACAGATACATTCTTATGAGCTTAAAAGTTGCTATTATTTCCTTTGTAACTGTCTGGTGCACAAAAACAGTGAGACTTGAATGTCACACGTCCTCCCCAGTAACCCTGAAGGAGTATTTTGCAAAGGTCACCTTTGCAGCCTTTTCAGATGTCTCTGCTACCACTTTACTTGCTTTATTCCCTAGATATCCCCACTAGAAAGGGGAAACATAGCAATAGAAATTTGCTGCACAGGTAAAGCTGCAAAGGGAAGATTCAGGGCTGGTAAAGTTGACAACAGTCAATGTAGCTTATGGAAAAACTGGGGTTTTTGTTCATGCCTCTAGGTAAAAATGGTGCATTGTAGCACTTAAGATACTGGTAGAAAAAAAACCCAATTATGCTGATTTTCTCTTAGCTGTTTCATGCACCCTGACCCCTGCAAGTTTGCAGAAACATCCTACTGTCTGTTAAGTTAGTTAGAATGACTAAAAATAAATAGAAAGAGAAGTATCAGAAATGCTTTCCTGTAAAGTTTTTTGCTAACCAAAAATGAACAAGGCAATCATCATTCAACATGCCCTGAAACGCCCTGAAAAGGGACTCCCACTGGTCCAGACTGAGTTTAAACTCATTTCAAAGATCCAAACTGTGTTTCTCAGGGTTCAGCATAAAAAGGAATAAGGGTGTAGCACCCTAGCATCATGCCCTTGGCCAGGAGGAGAGTTATTCCTGGCGCTGCTGCAGCGCGCGCTGGAGCCGGGCAGTGCGGCTCGCGCGGGACGCGGCAGTTCCGCTGACGCAGTCATCAGCGAGGGCCCGGGGCTGCTCAGGCTGTTCAGGACAGATGGACATCCTCTAGGAAATCACAAGCTGCACTGCTCAGCTTGGCTTTGCAAACCTCCATGAAACCCATGCCAGGGGAAGTGAGCTTCCCCAGGACACGGCGGTTGACGTTGACATCAACCTCACAGAACAGATTTGCATTTGGCAGCGCAGCTCACTGGAAGGGATATTTTTACTGGCCTGCTCTGATTTTGGCTGGGTGACCTCCCACCCCTTCCTTGCTGCCACCTCACGGCTCTGAAACACAGAAGAGGTTTGTACTTTGTCCATGTATTCATCCTCAGTTTCCCCAGCTTTGGTGCATTACTGACACTTAATACCAGTATCAAATATACCTGTGTTATTGTATAGAGAAATTGTGACCTTTCATTCACTGCCATATCTCTTTTATTAAGCAATTCTAACACCAATTAGGAACACAAAACCATGCTTTGCTCCCAAATGCCATATAAACTTCATTTTTTGCTTTTACTGTACAATACAACCTACACAAATAATGTATATTTGTATGACTAGTCTCTATGCAATTGCTTTCTTAAAGACCTTTTGGTCATGCATGATGAAAAAGGTGAAAACCAAAAGCCATTGTCCACTTCTTCAGTGTAGTTGTGCCCCAGGTGTACATTCTGCTTTGAGGGAGCAGTAAAAATTGTTAGCAGTCACAGTGCTGACACACGGCCCCAGACATTTTAATCACCATTTTTCTCAATAAACCTGCTCAACAACTTTGCTAACCTAATGCATTTGCTTAACAGTTCAAATAACGCCATTAAACAGGAAAAAAAAAATTGAAATTCCAACAAAACTCCTGAATTACTAGGGTGGAGCAGCATTAAAAACCACCACAGAAAAGCAAGGCATTCTCCTCAGCCTCCAGTATGGAAAAAAATATAATAACAGTATATATAGTAGTGTAGTCTTCACAATGAGAGTGATCCAGTATGGGAATTTTGAAACAGATAGGAAAGGGAATAAGAGAAATCAAAAGAACTAAAAGGAAGGAAAAATACAAAACTTGTAGAAACTTAAGGAAAATAATTTAAGTCTTCATGTGATTTACTATTGGCTTGCAGCCATACCACAGCCAATTTAGAGAAACCAGCGAACAAGGCACTAACATTATTGGAGCCAAGAAATGCAATTTACTCTGTGCTAAAGTCCACAACTTACTATATTCATTTCTGGATTTATGCCAAAAACATATGGCCAGGCTCAAACCAGAAGGTGTTTCAAGGTCCTGGACACCATACACTCTCAGCATGAGAAATGCCTCATCACCTGAAAACTTCCCAGGTCTTCTCTGGCAAGGATCATTTAGTTCGTGGGATGGAATTTAAAATGAATCATTCTGGTGAAAATGCCATCTTGCTCACTTCCCATTTAACTTTTGATTTACTTTAAGCAACAGTCATCCAAGATAGCTGGGTTTAGAAATCAATTCATATGTCCTTACATACTTAGACTTCACACTCTGTGCTGTTCGGACTTCTGCCAGGGGCAGAATGTCAGTGACAGTGAAGTCACTGACAGCATTTCCATTGACCTCAGGGATGGTAGAACTTCACCTTAATCCACCTTTTTTGGAAACCCAGCCAAACTGCTGCACAGGGCTAACTGGAGTGTCCACAATGCTCAAATGTCCTGCACGTACACAACACACTTTCTAATTCTTATCCTTCCATCCTTCCACTTTTCTTTTAGAGGTTGCACACATTTTTTCCCCTTCTTTAGTAGAGAAGGGCATTCTCTAGAATTACCATTCTCTAGCAATGCAGTCAAATGCACAGCAGCAGACCCAACAAGTACTTTTTCAAAGGAACTGTAAGGGTTTTGTTGGCTTCCTCCTGATGTACCCCACATTGTTTCAAATAGCTGCTGCCTCTAAGTTTTGCCCTTGGCCCCTACTCTATCTCATCTCGATCTGGTACTTAGATAGGAGGCATTACCTGAAGTTTCACCCAAAAGGGATTGAAAGATACGATCTGAGAAAAAGGGATTAGCCCTTATTAATGGCATGTGATTATATAGCTGAATCTAATTATGCACTCCGCTGGCAAAAACTGAAGTACGGTTCAGACACAGACAAAAATAGAAAGCCAGCGTGGAAAAGCATAGCAAAAGACTGTAATCACACAAACTACCTCACAAGAGGAACTTCTCATGACTTTATCAGACCTCTCCTGGATCTGCTGGTCAGAGCAACTTGCAAGAGCAGGGCAAAACACTCTAGGGATTGAAAAAGCATATCAAAAATATAAAAAAACAGAGAGAATGATAAATCCAGAAATTAAAAGTCATTACTGTCTGAATGTGCAAAACAGGTGTAAAATTAATTTTTGTGTCAGAAAAGCTGATCAATTAGTTGCTGAAAAACAGCTAATTCATAAAATTTAGCAGCATGAAACAAACAGAATGACAAAACTTTGTGACAATACACATAACTAAAACTAATTATAAAATATTTCAAGCTACTGAACATGTAAACCAAGAAGTATGAAAATCATTTACTCTTCACCAACAAGTTCTGTCTGTCAGGATTCTCCTTGGCTAAGACTGAATTTGGTGCTTTCTTCTGTTCTTTATCTTGAAAGGCTCAGAAAGGCTTTCTCGTGTGTATGTACACACAACCCAGCCAAGCTGTGACACCATCTCCAGCAGTGTGAAGACAAGGAGTTCTGAGGAGAGGAAACAACTCCTCTAAGCAGTGGCAGCGTGTGACCCATGGCAGAAGGGTGTCAGCAGTGAGGAATCCTTTTACTACACAGAGCTGCTATAGTTGACATGGCTGTTGAAAGAAAAATCCACCATGGTTTTCAGTAGCTGTGATGAGAGAGAGGACAGATAAACAGGTAGTGGTCCAAGATTTCTTAGAGGATATAGCCCACTATGATTGCAGCAAGTTAGATTATTCCCTCAGACTATCATACTTCAGTTAAATCATCAACCTGTCACAGAAGCAAGTTCAGAAGAATGTGATTTTTCAATCTGAAATATCTATATCTGAAGGTCTGTTCTGTGCATCTCTGTTCTCCGCTGCTCCACATGGGTACCTTCTGTAACAGCAACAGGGATGGTTGAACCCCCTCTGCATTTCCCCCTTGCAATAAAGCCGTGCTGACAACTCTTAACTTTCTCTGTCATCTCAAATGCATAAGGTCAAAAAATAAATCCTCTCACACTGTGACTGGGATTTCTTGCTAAATCAGCATTACACCAAGACATAAAGCACAGTTGAGTTTCTAAACATTGTCCTTAGGCTGTTTGTCTCCTCTGAATTCCTGTTGAATATTGATTTGGGATTTAAAGGTCCAGCTGCCCACCTAATCAGGTTGTGTATACCAACTTTGACTGATTAATGGGTTATTCTAAATGCACAGCTACCTCAAGGACTAAAGAACATGGACAACAAGAACTTTCCTTCTCTTGCTTCATGCCACAAGGTTTTAGATCAAACCACACCTTGACAGAAATACAGGCTTGCCCTTCAAGATACAACCACCAACAAGATTTTTCTGTGAATTTTCTTTTTCAGACACATCTAAGGCAATTTGGTTAAGCCTTAGTTATAAGAAATCTTAAAATACTAGAAAAATTACTTTGTATTAAACTTGAGACCACACATTGGCTTTTGAGATATTCATAAGTCCAGCAGACCTTATATTAAGCAAATGGAATTCATTTTGTACATGCCATCTAGATGCACCTCTCCACAGGTGAGCTGCCATCTAGGCAGGTTTAATGGACAATTCCTCAGGCTGCTCTGGCAATTGCTCCTCTGCTGACCTGGAAGGATCATTAATATTAGGGAGTTGAGATGCAATTCAATTTCCATTCTGGCTCAGTCCTAAGCTTCTCCTAAGTGGATGCTGTCAGCTGTGTCAAATTATATATGATGCCTAGGTGATGTGGAGGATTATTAGGAAGAGAGCTGGGAATGGTAAACTCAATTCACAAAGTTTTCAGCCTGAACTTGAAGAGTGGCCTAAGATACCAACAGGCCAGAGCCATTTGGCATGGTTACAACCACCCCATTTTATTTTTTTTTTTCCTGGGGTAAGCTGCTATGGGACGAGCAAAATCAGGTATTGATTAGCCCAGAGCAGTAAGAGAAGAGCTGCTGTACAGAATGGCACATTAAGTGATTTAAATGAATACAATAAAAAAACCCAAAAGGCTTAATGGCAGAACTCTGAGGAAGCCCAGCTAGCAAATGCAAACAGCATTACACAATACACCCTGTACGCCAAAGGAAAGAAGGTTTGATGCTCAGCCCCACAACTGCAGCAATGAATGAAGTCAGATAGTTTGGATCCAGTTCAGCCTTTTCACAATCATGAAAAAAGCCTCCAAAACCATAACTTCTCTCTCAACATAATTTTATAACCTATAAACCAGAATAAAATTGAACCGTCTCTCCCGCTTTATTATCCTCTGACTCATTTGAAAGAAAACAAGCGCACAAAAAAAAAGATTTTCCCCTGCCTTTCTAGCTACTGGGAGAAAATGAGCTTTCTGTACAGATGGAAGCCACTGATTCCTTGCTTTAAAAACAGTTTAACCTCTTTTGGCAACCCTCACCCGCACCTTTGCCTTTCTCCACTATCACGATACACCTGTCCCACCTGATGCCAGCCCTGGCTTTGCCAGCAGAATTCCCATGGTGCACGCAGGCGCCAGACAGCCACGGCATTTTAACTCTTCTTGGGGAGAATAAGGAGCTGAAAAGATCACCAAGCTCCCCAGAGGAGCTGGGCACTCACACAAACACACACCCTTCTGCTCATTTTCAGGTAACAGGGAAAGCTTTGTAGCCCGTGCTTGTTTAAATCAGATGCCTTGCAGGTTTGTTATTTGAAAAACAAACAAATAAATAAATAAAAGGAAACACCTCGCTCTTCGTGTTAGAAACAAGCAAATAAACAATCAACCTTTGAGAAAATACACAAACACTTTCATTGTCATAAGCATGCAGCGATTTACCCTCCCCCAAAAGATTACAAGCAACTCATTTAAAAATGAAGATACTTTTCATAATATATCACCACATTTTAGTCCATCAGATACAGTCATTCATTGAGATGCAATTTTTCTTATCAAAGCATGCATATAACTCACAGGAATTCCCGTTGTGCAAATGCTCACTGCAAAAAAATCAAATCAAAACAAGTACACACGTACGTACACACACACGTACACACATATTCTAAGCCAAGATGAAAAGCATGCATGGTCAGGGTTTAAGCATAATTTAAGCCAAAATAATTGCTAGATTGTTAAAAAGAAAGCAGCCTGGCAACTATTTGAAGCAGGTTTTATTCATGCTTTTATTTGATTCTTCTCAATTTTCCTTTCCTTTTAGACTCATTNCCGCCGCGGGGACACCGGGGACGCCGCACGGCGCTGCGGAACCGCGCGGAGCGGGAGGCGGCGGAGCGCCGAGCGCCGGGATGCGCCGGGATGCGGCGGAGGGAGGAGCGGCGCGCCGCCTGCCACACCCGCAGGCAGCGGTGCGACACCGGCTCCGGCACCTCCGGTGGCGTTGCCGCTTTAAAACAAACAAACAAACAAACAAACCCCAAAAAAACGACAACCCCAACCCAGANTACGTACACACACACGTACACACATATTCTAAGCCAAGATGAAAAGCATGCATGGTCAGGGTTTAAGCATAATTTAAGCCAAAATAATTGCTAGATTGTTAAAAAGAAAGCAGCCTGGCAACTATTTGAAGCAGGTTTTATTCATGCTTTTATTTGATTCTTCTCAATTTTCCTTTCCTTTTAGACTCATTTGTAGCAAACATGCTCAAAAAAAAAAAAAAACCCAAAAAAAGCCTATTGTTTAAGAAAAAGCAGACGAGAAAAATTAAAAAAACAGCAGCATCCATGCTCTGGGTACCAAAGCGTTATTTTCTTGGAGCAGAAAAGAAAAAAAAATACAATTTAGAAGCTTTTCTAGATTTTAAACAGATAGCGTGCACAAATTTGATCTTAATATTAATGACATGAAATCTCCAAGGAGACATGTTCTAATTTTTTTTTAGCTTTAAAAAAAAAGTAATTTTCAGTAAATCGGTGCAAATGCCTTTTTTTGGTTNAACCCCAACCCAGACATAATCCGGCAGAATTCCACGAACGCCGCGGAATGGGATCGCGCGCCTTCGTGCTGGAGCCGCCCCCACCCCTCGCCCCACCGCGGCGCTTCCCGCTTGTAAGCAAGAGGGCACGGCACGGGATGCCGCGTGGAAACCCGCCAAGCACATCTGCCGTCTCCTTGGCCGCGCACGGAGCAGTCGCCCAGTGCTGCACAGGTGCTGGAGCGACCTCGACCAAGCAACTGCTGAGAACAGGTTTGTCAAGCTAGTCACCAATCCCCCAAAATCTAGCCGCAGCGTCTAGCCAACAGATTCCTCCTTTTACAGCAACACCATTTTCTTTTCATTTGGCCCAGGGAGANTTTTTTTTTTCTTTCTCCTCCTTGCTGTCAGCCTAAAGGTATCTTAAACCCTGCATGCGGCAGTGCTTCGCCTGTGCGCTGCATCGGCTGTGAGAGAAGAAGCTACCTGCGAGTTTTCACAGTGCCATCTCATATCCATGTCTGCCTGGCTACCCTGCGTGCTTACGGCTTTTTTTTTTTTTTTTCTTCCCTTCCTTCCCTTCCTTTCTGTCTCTCTCCCCCCCTCCCCTCCTCCTCCTCCACCTCCCCGCTTAATTCTTAATGGAAATCCTAGGAAATTTAGTCCATCCTCTGAAATCAATACTGGTGACAGGCGCNTTTTTTTTTTTTTTTTTTTTTTTTTCCTCTTAACAGTTTTCATGAATCTCAGCAGTTGTAACATAGCAAGCACCCACCTTTCGGCTTTTCCAGAAACCCTCAAATCTACTTTGAATAATGAATGTCTATGCGGAAGAAAAAGACAAGCGAGATACAAAAAAGTCAGGCGATACCAACTTTACATTTCCCCTGACAGGAGCTCGGAGATGATAAAAACTTGCCCTGACATACCCTCAACCCACCCATTTTAGTGGCAGCGTGTTGCCTTTTTCAAAAGGCATATTGAACTTGCAACACCGTTTGATAATTGACATGTCTGCATGTTACTGTTAATGGCCAAAGCACGTGGCAGTAAAGCAAAGCTGATGGGCAGTGTCTTGATACCATTCTTCATGAAAAATAAATTGAAATGGATTGGAAGGATCTACTCTGCATGAAAAACATCTCCCTCCTCTAAACAGAGCCAGGTTCGACCAGAGGTTGTGTGGCTCAGTAAATTTGCGTAGCGTGCCTAGATTTTTAATGTTCAGTTATTAAATTATAAGTGTGTGTAAAAGGTGTCTACCGTGCTCCTTTCCTGGTGAATTGAAAAATAACAGCCCATGGACAGCAGCACGGCTGCTTGCTGGACACTAGGGCTCTCCATGTACATTCGTTTGGCTGCAACTCAGTCACAGCCAAAACAGCTAATGCTGAAAGAAACACTGCACTGCTTGTTGGAAGTGGCATTCCAATTTGTTAAATGTCTGTCTGTGCCACGTGGTGCTAATTAGAGGAAAATCATTGCCCTGAGGCTCTTACACTTGCCTTGTGCTGGAACCTGACTCCTGGCCCTAAAGCTGGCAAACTTTAAGGCAGTGTGCTGGTGGATGGAGCAGAAAGCACTGTGCTCTCTTGTTCCACACACTGTTTTCTAAGCATGGGCCAGCAAAATTAAAAGCTGGAGCTGAACATTATATTTTGATAGCTCTCACAGTTGGGAATCTCTCAGCTTTTTCATTCAGAGCAATTCCTGACCCTCTGAGATCACCCTAGAAATCCCTAACCTTGACTCAGCACCTTTCCCCTTTTGGAAGATGGCAGAGGACACCATCAGGCCACATCAGGCCATAATTATGTGTTTCCTTGTCCAGTGTGTTTTGTGGCAATGGTCAAACCTTCAAGCCTTGTTTGCCCATCCCTACTCAGGGACCAGCACAGAGCACAGGAAGGGCAATGCCCATGGTCCGTGGTTGGCAGCTGTGCTCTCGCTGCCCTTCTGGCATCAGCATCCATTTCCCTGGGTTGCCTGACAACAGCTCCTGTCAGGGCTGTGTCCTCAACAAAAGGAGTTCATTTGGGGGGCAAAACAAATAAGAAAAACACTCCTATTTAATTAAGAAAATTATCTAAATGAGAATAATAAATACCATTTCAAGCGGATCAAACAATGTGGTCCTTTCACGTTCACTAAGTCAAACTTTCATTAACCCCAGCATGTGCCTTCCTGAAAGACAGTACTAAATTATCTCTAATATTTTGCTTGAGGCAGTATTTTTCAGAAGTGTGATTCTACAGTAACACCATTAACAGCAATGGACTGTCATATGTCCTGTTATTCAGGGCACTAACTAACGCATCAATAAAAGGAATGGTATAGAGATGGATGACAGACCCCAACTCCCCTCAAACGCTGAGCAGATGTCTGTGAGGATGAAATGCTGTTTGAGAAGCCTTGCCTTGAAGTGCCAGGGGAAATGCTGCAGAGCACAGCTTGCTGTGAGCTGTGCTAGGTCAGAAAGCCATATCCTACAGATTCTGGCTGTCCAGCAAAAAAACAGCTTGCAAGAGAATTCCTCCTGTTGGAGAACAACCTTCCATCTAACCAAGTTCAGGGGGGTTTTTTTGCCTTTCATGGAGATGCAGCTGTCTGTGTATCATGTGTGATGGGCTATGGTGTGATGTGGAAATACAATATACAGTGTGGCTGGGATAAATTTTACCCAGAGGATGTGAAGGCACTTATGGGCTTAGTGTAGCAAAGCAGTTAGAAATGATCTGACTTTACACTTAAGTACTTGCAACTTTGCATTTAAGTAAACTCCTGAGTGCTTTGTTGAATCAAGTCCAAATATACAAAAAAAATAAACCTAAATGCAAAAAAGCAATGAACCTGAATTTGCTTGACTACACGCTCTCGAGCTGTAGATGAGAGTTATGCTGAATATAAATTTTGCCAAATATATATAAAGTATCACTTGAAAATTTACTTGTCAATGCAGTGAGGGATAGGAAATGAGTTGGATAGCATATATTTCACATCAAGGGACACTGTAGTAAATATCACAAAGACAAATCTCTATAGTTACTAAAATGCAGAAACAGCATTATGCTTGAAAAACATAGACAAAAAAAATATGTTAAACCCACCATACACAACTGAGCACAGGAGAAGCCAAACTTGTGACTTGATTTAGATCTAAATATGCTACATATTTCATTAACTAAACAGGAACTGTACAGACATATCATCATTAAAATCCTCGATAGTGCACTGAACAGGCAGTTTTTTAAAATTATTGTAATTTATCTAGGAAAAAGATCTACTCGAGAGCAAAAAAGCCCCCAATTATTTTATATTGTCTTTTTTAGATACCATTTTATCAAAAAATTTTTAATGTGCAATTCAGACACAGGTGGAAGCCTTCAGTTCTTACACTTCAGCCTAAGGACAAGCACAAATTAAGCTGCTTGAGATGAGAATGAGATATTTTATATACTATCCACCACTTCAAATGTGCTTAATGAAAGTGAAAGTTATGTGAGTTTTAAATGTGTCTGTGCATCCTTAGGGATTAAACTGCCACTTCAACTTGAGAATCACATCAGTTTTATGGCCAAGATGGGCCTCCACTGATGCCCTGTCCCCTGCAAACACTTCAATACTGTCCTTGGGAAACATATTCAACAACTTTGAGGTGTATGTGGGTTTGCTGAGTGAGATTTAATTGTGTAATTACTTGTGCACAAGCTCATTCCATCCAGAGAGAGCTGGTATTGAGGAGGAAGCCTTAACTGTTTTCATGGCACAACTGGGACAATATTTGGGATTTCATCAATATGACATCTTCGCTTTACCCCTGGGGACTCCTGCAATACTCCACCCTGCTAAACTACCAAACTCTGGGAAATGAGCATCAGTGTCAACACTCTGTGTCATCTCTGTGACACTTAGTGTACTTGCACCTGTGACAAAATTACCCACTTCTGGCAGGAAGGCTGTAATCTCCTTCCCAGGGCTCTGAACTCTCCCATCATGCTGTCACCCAGGCTGCACCCATCAGGCTGGCTTTCAGACATCTCCATTCCCATGGATCACAGGAAAACAAGCTCAGTAGTGATGAAAATCTTCAAGAGAACTGCCCTCCACTGCTTAAAATCAGGATCCTCCTCCTTCTTTAAGCAAATGGAAGCAGAAAAACTGTCACTGGAAAAAAATTACTCTCTCAAGAAACCATAATTTAGATCAATCCTACCTGTTTGGAACTAACAGCTGCCATCAGACTTTAGTCCCCAATTCCATACTGTCAAGAAACAGATTAAATATACTCTTTTTTTCTGGGTACACATATATTTTCATTCTCGCTTCATCTTACCTCCTACTGTGATTCCCTAACGTTTTTTTTTCTGGCCTTTCCAAATCCTTCTACCTCTAGTTAATCAACAGTGTCATAATAATGCACAGGGAAGATGATGACATGCAGCTATTATCCTAATTATATAGAGCATCCTTTATTTTGTCTCAATTGTCTTCATAAATGATGTTTCTCACCCATGCAAATATTAGCACTACTTGATTGCTCATACCTATCTGGTTTAGTCATAAGTACTCATTGCCTTTTCTAGGATAGAGGGGGCAAATTGCATGGGAAGATACACAGATACAAATGTAGGAAGGGGAAAGAAGTCATGTCTTTGCATCAAAATCTTTTCCGAGGATGATTAAGAGCGAACAACTGCAAACCTCTATTCTTGAAATGGCAAAATCAAACATTTGTTGGAGCATGTTTAAAGCTGAATGCCTGCAGAACAAAGAGGATGAAATTCTTCTCCTAGACTGCCACAAAAGCAGACACAAAGAAACAATGTATGATACCCTTCTGTGGGGGGGGGAAAGTCACAGATAAGACAAAGCCAGAGCAGCATTCTGAAATTTTCAGGTACATTGCCCATGATTTTCTAATTAAAAATAATCCAGAATTACAGTGTCTAATTATTCACAAGGTTCCATTTTGCCCCTGTAGTTACACAAAGGATGCCAAGTGTCACATGCAGAATGTATTCACCCGTATTATTATAGTACCCGTGGTATTATTTTCTGGCTGGGAAAAGGGGTTTTACCCCCCTGTTTCAGTCTAGGAACCATTGAGGCTGTCTTACTTGCACATGAGTGTCCACTGTCTAAAAGACTTGTAAATACATCATCTGCCTTGCTTTCTGCTGCAAGTGCCCCTCTGTACAGGTCACAAAGTCCTAAATAAACTAGCTCTAAATCCCCACAGGTGATTCACGTGGGAAGCCCCTACTTCTTTTTTGTAGGGGGACAAAGAAACCACAGAGCAGCAATGGGTTGTTGACAATCTCTTTGTCAACAAACCTCTTTGATTTGCTATTTTAGTGATAGTACAGGTATTATTCTCATTTCAGTGAGTGTCAGTTCAGGCACAGGGTTTTATTAGGGAACCTGAAATATCTCCAGAGGCTCAGCAGTGTCAGCCTGAGAGACAGGGTCAAGATTCGCACAGGTAAGAGAAAACTTTTAAATTACCTAAAGGTTTTTCTCTTCCTGCAAACAGCAACAGGATCCAGAGAAGAGAGGAGAATGAACTGCAGTATCTGCAGCAGCACACCAACAATGTGTGCTTTGCAGGAGAAGCACATGAAGTTGTAAACATGAGAACAGAAGCTGGGGAGGAAGCGGTATCTGAAGAGAGAGACCCACATCTGCCTTTTGCTCTTTGTTGTGAGAGAGCATGTCAGAGATCACGTTTTCTTCCCCCAAATAAGAACAAGGAAAAAAATTAAAAATGAAAGTCTTTGTGTTCTTTCCTCCTGGGCACATAAAGCACATCTGTGTGTGCACAAATAAATAAGCTGGGAGCAACTGTAGTTGAGGATATGCTGTAAACAATAAAGCTATTTATACCGTTTCATACTTCTGTCAACATTTGATGTTTCAATATGATTGTGTATTTCACAAATTTTTAGATTCTCTCATCACCTTTGGCAGGGTCAGGAAAGGTTCTATCCCCTTGTGTCAACTTCCTGTACAGATAACAGGGGAAACTTCCTACACCAAAATGCATACAGGATGATGAAATCCATACTATGAGACAAACTTGCTGTACCTGTAGTTAGGGGAGCAGATAGAAAGAAAGATGAAGTCTCAGTTTCTAGTGTATTTTCTCCAGGGGTAATTTTGTCCTGCTCCATCAGAGCCATTTTTGGCAGCTGGGGAATCCTTCTTGCAATTTCAACATCTATAAAAGAGTTTAAATCTAAACCCAGCAGAGGGGAGAATGTAATATACTGGGTTTGATTGATCTAGATCTTTGGGTTTCTAAGACCTTGTTGGTTCAAAGAAGATTGCTACGAATTATTGTTTGTTCTACTTCAAAATCATACCTTTGGAGAGACACCCACACAGCTCAGAAATAGATGTGCAAATGCATTAAATTTTGGCCTTGCTACATTTTGCTGAGTGGGAGTGTAAGGAGAAAAAAAAAGACGTGAAGACTTCCTTCTAAATTAAAGGTTTCATATCCTAATAAATAATTTCTTTGGCTGTTAGTAAATGCTTCCATTATCCCCTAACGTGGAGAAGCCCACTGAGACTGGTGTCTGCTTTATTCAGAAGATGCTTTGGTTGTTCCATCAGGTAAACAGCAGAGCCTGGGCCGTGTCTCTTTTGAGCACTCCATGGCAAACTAAAGCAGCTGTGGGATAACTGCAGACGCTCACAAAAGCACACATGGTGTGGTGTTGGCTATACTGCCTTGTGTGAGAGAAGGGTGGCTCTCCCTGGTCACAGTGGTGCTCAGGGCTTCCTTGATCCTGTGGCTGGTTTTTTTGTGGGAAGGATGCTTGACTTGGATAACAGATTCAAAGAATAGCTGCAGGCAGCTGAACCTGCTGTAAGCTGACAAGAATGGGAACACCAAGAGAGAAATCTTCAAATGAAGAGCTAATTAATGGGTGCAGCTGTGTGCTGGTTATCAGGAGGGCTCTAATTACAAGCCTAGAGGAAGACCGTGAAGCTAATGAAGTAATTCACCTTTTGGAGAGAATATCTTGCTATGACATCAGCCTCCAGGTGATGGGAAATGAGGAGACTGATGGGCTGACAAGACTACTTGCCTTAAAAAAGCAGAGGGCTGCTCACCTGCCTCTCTCCCAGCAGCCAGGTTTAAAAGGGAAGGGTTTTTACCACGGAGAAAAAGTAGAAAAGCCATGGAAACTACGCCACAGTTAGCTCAACCTGCAGACAGAACGAAAAGCAATGGGAACTACTGAATTTCTGAATGAGAAACTCATATTCTCTAAAAGGGCATAACAACATGAAACTGAGCCCTTGATACCTGAACAGGTCTAACAAACAAAACAAAACCATCCTCAACAAAACTGGAATTTCAACACTTCATGAGAATTAAATTATTTTCACACTTTAATAAATTACTCTTTTGGCTCAGACATTTTGCAGTGGGCAAGAGCTACACAGAGTTGGGGGGAGGTGTGGGTAGTTAGTTGTTTTTTGTCTGAAGTGAATTGCATTTAAAGAAAGAGATTAGAGAAAAAAAAAATTACACACTCTCCCCCCACCCAAACAAGGCAAGCATGCAGAGCCCATAGAAATTCACAACAAGAGTTTTGTGGATCATGGAAAAGGCATTAAAGGGCTGGTGAAAAACCCTGTTCCTACAGAAATCAACAGCAATTCTGCCAGGATTTCAATCCTTATTTTTCAAAACATCCCATGGTCTGTCCTCTGCTTTTCTCCTCTTTGGGAAGCTCAGTGAGAAGCCCTTTTGCAAACAGCGTCACTCTCACCTCACCAGACAGTGTGACTGAAGGAAGGGGCAGAGGATGTCGGCACTGCTCTACTCCTACACAAGTCTTGTAGATCTGCACACACACCTTAAAAACATGCACTGTTAGAGAAACTGATTTGAAGGTGGAATACACCAATCCACACCATTTTTAAAGAAGATCACAAGTAATTTTTATACATTGAACCAGTATGGAGGCATGCGATGCAATTAGAAAGGTTTCACTGATTGCTGGTGTTTACCA
>VYZP01011186.1:0-11334 GCA_013400635.1 Hypocryptadius cinnamomeus | reverse complement strand
GAACATCTCTGTGGCCTCTGCTGGACCCTCTTCTGCAGAGCCTCCCCACAAAAGCCCACTCAGGAAACCAGCTGGAATTCAGGGAAGTGGTTCTGGGTGTCACACCTGACAATGCCCCAATATCCAACACCCCCTTCTGTGCTGCTGTGAAAGTGGTGAACCAGGAGGGGCAACTACAAGCACTTAATGTTCACTTATACAACAAATCAGTGTGCCACAGCCTCATCTCCAGCACAGAACTTCCTTTCAGGGAGAATTTCTCCATGGAAAGGGTGGTTGGGCCTTGGGAGGGGCTGCCCAGGGAGCTTTGCAGTGCTCATCCCTGGAGGTGTCCCTGGAGGTGGCACTCAGTGCTCTGGGCTGGGGACAAGGTGGGCATTGGGCACAGCTGGGACTCCATGGGCTGGCAGGGCTTTTCCAACCTCAGGGATTCAGGAATTCCTTCCTGAACAGAACCAACAAAGCTTCAGGTGCCATCAGAAATTCTGGGTGGGCCAAGCTCCACCAACAGCCCCTGGTTTCCCACACTCAGCGCTGGCACTGCTGACAGTGCTCAGCTCCAACACAAATAAATGTGTTTTGCCTGAGATGTAACACCCTGCAGTCTGCAGCACTGATTCCTGTCAGCACTCACAGTCCCTGCTCCCTCCCTGCAAGGAAAAGCCAGGGCAGCAGGAATAACAGGCACAGTGTGCAGTGGCAGCAAGGAGGTTTTGCTGCTTTAATTATTCCACTAAATATCCACAATGACAGGTGAAAAGAGCGAATTTAACCACCAGGAAGCCAAGGGGAAAATCTGTATGCACATTTTTAAAAAGGGAAATGTCATATGCCTCAAAAGGGAGGAAAAAAAACCTCCCTGTCACTAATGGAATATATCCCCCAAAGAAAGAATCTGCAGGGAACCTTTCCAAAAGAGTTGGGTCCATTTCCTGAGCTGCCAATCAAACACAGACTGAAAGAGTGGAGGATGTGGAGCAATCCAGAAATTCCTGCTGACATCCTGCTCCAAGAGAAGTCCACATCTTGTCAGACTCCATCAGTGTGATTAGGGGAACTCTGGATTGGAAAAGGTTCTCCATGGAGAGGGTGGCCAGGCTCCCCAGGGATGTGGCCATGGCATTAGGCCTGGCAGGGCTCAGGGAATGCCTGCAGGATGCTCTTGGTCACGTGGTTTAGTTTTGGGTGCTGTGAGGAGCAGGAGTTGGACCTGTGCCCTTTCCATGAATGCCAAATGGGGTGTAATTCCATTAAATTCACACAGAAGGGTAAATGCAGAGATCCCTGGAATTATGAACTGACATAATCCAGGTTGAATCTTCAACCCACCCATATTAAATGCCTACTCACAACAATGAGGCAGCTACACAACAGGAAAAAGAAATTAAAAACTGGCTATTCTGATAGAAATGAGATTTTGAGTCATCTTTCAAGCAGCTGGAGAGGAAACACTTCTCCAAAGCCTCTGGCACTGCATGTGACACAACTGCTGGTAATTCCCGAGTAATCCAGGCCCAGACAGCTCCTCTCCATGTCCTGACCTAACTCCCTTCCCCTCTCCCGAAGCTGCTGCTGCCTTCCCAGCTCAAGCAAACCCATCATCATCAGCACAAAGTGAGGCTGGCACTCCTAAGCATTTCCCTTCCGCCTCCACATCCCACTTCCAGGGCTTTCCCAGCAGCTGCTCTGAGTGCCCCCAAAACCTGAACTGGCTCCCCCCTGGGTCAGGGGGAAAGGCACACAGGGCTGGCTCCCTCCCCTAGGGAAGGGGGGCTCCACCCCTTTCACTCTTGCCAGGGAAAAGCTGCTCTGAGGTCAGATCCAATCCATGTGAAAAGGCCACATAAAGCTCAATTCCACGTTCCTGCTCAGAGTAAGGACGAGGAAGCAAATTCAGGATACCCCAGTGTGCTGCTTATGGAACAGAGAAACACTGGATGGAGGAGGACAGGGCTCAAATGCCACTGTGGGAGGGAATGATGGGTTCCAGCTGAAGGAGAAGGACACAGAGGAGAGGAGAGGGGAGCAGCTGCTGGTTTTCCAGATGCTGGCCCACAGACCTTTGCAGTGAGAGATGAAATCCCAAACTCCACTTACTGCCTCTTTCTCCCGGTCCATGATGGTTTCCAGCTCCTCAAAGTGGCGAAGCTTTATCTCCAGCTTCTTCATCTGAGTCTCCACCAGAAGGGCCACCAGCGACTTGATCTTCCTCTCCTCCACAGCTGCCAGGTGCTGGGGATGAAACACAGGGGTTGTTCTGTGACACTGGGCACAGGAAGGGGCTGGGAGGGAGGGAATCACCCACTTCAGCCATCCTGTTCCACTTGTGGCAGGAAACAGGGAATTCGATTCTAGATCTTATGCTGGGAACAAGAGGCCCTTAGAAGATTATTAAGGTTTAATCAAATAAATAGGTGTGAAGGTTTCATACAAGAGGTGTGGAGGATGCTCAGAGCTTTCCCAGCACTGGGCACAGGGAGCCCTTCCAGTGGGAATGCAAATGAGGGAGAAGGAAGGGTCTGTTCAGAGGAGTCAGCTGAGGGTCACCCAAAAAGCTCCCAGCAGGACACACACAGGAGGCTGTGACCCAGAATGATCCCAAACCAGGGAGATGGCACTGCCACATCTTTGCCATTAAAATAGATTTTTCTCAAGTAGAAGGCAAATTGATTTTTACAAGGATTAACTTCGTGCCATTTATATCCACACATAAATAACACCAGAAATCTGTGTATATATATCTGATACATGAGGCAGCCATGGAAGTGTTTCACACCCTCAGAGTGTGACAAGTGTGGTCATGATGCCTCTCCCTGTTTCTGTAAAAACCTGCTGCTCAGCATGAGAACCCCCTGAGAGTGCACCCTGCCTGGGGGGCTCTGTGCTCACACATGTGGCCAAGGACACATCCAAGGGCTGCCTGTCACAAGGGAAAGGTGAGGGCTGAGGGGAGAAGGAAACAAGGAAAAGCTGGAGCTCATCCAGCTCCAGCTGCAAACAGACCCCTACTGAGGGAGCTGGGCCCCAAACTGGCCCAGAACTGGGACAAACACTGAGCTGGAGGAAAGCAGCATTAAAAACCTCCCTGGAACCCTGAACAGAATCTGAATTTCTCAAACCCATGTGATACTGTGCCGTTTGACAATGTTCACCTCCCTGACCCAGCAGCAGTGAGGGAGGGCTCAGTAAATGTGGGCAAATGCACTCCTGACTCTCTAAAGTGAATTTCAAATCAGGTCTGCGAGAACCAGAGTGACCCCAAGCTCATCCAACACCACATCCCTGAGAAATTCCAGCAGCTGTTCCAAAACTGACCAAAGTGCTGCACACAAAATAATGAAACAAAGCTGACAGAACAGGAAATTTCATGTTAAATAACACTGTTCAGTAAAATAAACTGGTTTGTATGAAAATTCAGAGTGAGGGAATCACCTGGGGATATGTAGTCTTCTACCAAACATCTCACTCTGTTTCACATGTGCAATTTTAATAATGAAATGGCATGAACATCTGATCAAAGCATGTCATTAGGTAAAGGACAGTCTCAAAATACACCTTGGAAAGGAAACTATCCCTGAATTTTTTCCTAGACAGACTCAAAGAGGCTCAGCCTGGCACTACCCAGGGCTTTCCATGGGCAAAGGACAAATCCCTACAGCTGGAGCTGAGGAAAATGAGGAACACAAATTCAGCGGTAATTTGAAATGCCTGATAAACCCACTACTGCACCAGCCTGGAGTCATAAATGAGCAAGTGATCCTAAAGGGCTTTTCCAGCCTAAATGAGTCTATAAAAAATAATCATGGAATGCATGAATGGTTTGGGTTGGAAGGGACCTTAAACCCATCCAGTGCCACCCCTGCCATGGCAGGGACACTTCCACTGTCCCAGGCTGCTCCAAGCCCTGTCCAATCTGGCCTTGGGCACTGCCAGGGATCCAGGGGCAGCCACAGCTGCTCTGGGCACCCTGTGCCAGGATCTCACCATGCTCATAGCCAGGAATCCCTTCCCAATCTCCCATCCATCCCTGCCCTCTGGCAGTGGGAGCCATTCCCTGTGTCCTGTCCCTCCATGCCTTGTCCCCAGTCCCTCTCCAGCTCTCCTGGAGCCCCACTGGGATCAGCAGCTTCCAGGAATGATCTCTTCAGTCCCAGGCACCTCCAAGAGGAACTCGGGAAGGTCACAAGATCAGTGTTTGACAGCAGGTGAACCTGGGACCAGGACAGGTCTGGGAAAGGGGAAGAGATGGATCAAGAGCAGCAGTTCTGCAGCTCAGCTGGAGCAGAGCAAGAGCAGCACAGGCCAGAAGCCATCAGGGATACTTCTGCACAGAAAGGAAAAACCAGCTCACATTGGGTGTCCATTGAGAGGAAAATGAGCAGAAGGTACTTAAATTCTAGTGCTGTTTGTTCAGAAACCAGAACCTGTGAAAACACATTTCAATTGCTGGTCTGTATGAAATGCAGAGTCTCACCCTGAACATTCATGTTCACCATTTCTCAAACAGCATAACTCAACTTCTGGAAGCCACTGATCCCAAAAGAAAAAAAAAAAAAAAAAAAAGGAAAAACCAACACCAACAAAACCCAACAAAAACCCCAAAAAAACCCCAAACAAAACCCCCATTTCAATCTCTTGTCTTTAACCCCCATCTTCACTCAGAATCCAACTACAATATTGCTCTGATATGAAATCCTAAGTGAAACAGCTTTTCACATGACCAGGCCTAGAGTTTATGATGAAGAGTTTAATTACTCCCTCAGACAAGACACAGACCACCCAAAGCTCTAATATTGTCTGGCTTTTCAAGGGAGTGGGAAGAGAAATCCCTGCTGAACCTGAATTCTACTCTGAAGTGTCAAGCTCCTAATTACAATACATTATTCCCTCTAATGGAAAGCTGAAGCTCTTCCAGAACATTATTACTGCCATAATGAAAAGTGCCATCAGCCAGGTCCCTGCTCTCTCCAACTCCTCATCTCCAGAGGAAGGGAGCAGCAGCTCATCTTCACTTGGACCAAGTGGCCTGCCATAAAACACAGATTAAATGTCATGTCTCCTCACACAGATACGGGTTTTTCCAACTTGGTTGAGGATATCTGTGGGTCTGATGAACTGAGAGCCACTCTGGACCCTGCACTTCACCACAATACTGAACCTCAGCTTTGCTGCATTTTGGGATTTTAATGGACAGGGAGTTGTCTGCCATGTGGGATTTTACAGCCTGGTTTGAAAGGTAAGAACTCAAACATCCTCCATCCCCTGGATTCAAAAGGAGGGACTGCACAGGACCCACCATCCTCACTCTGGGGGATGCAGCTGGGGAAAAACTCTGAAGTTAAAGAGTCAAAGATCAGAGTGGAAAAGTTAATAGAACACACAACACCTCACTCTATCCATGGAAATCCATCAGGAATAAACACCCAAGCCTTGCTCTCGGTTTCTATAAAGCAGGTGGATGTGGAATGTGGTACTGAATCCAAGAGCTATTAAAAAACCCAAATTAAACTTGAATCCAGAGAAATTTGTAAAGAGAAAACAGATTTGAAAAAGATACTCTAAAAGCAATGAAAGCAGTGTGGTTCCTGCAAAAGGAAAGGCAAGACAACGTGCAATTAGTAATTACAGGGTAAAGAAAAGCTGATTCAACACAGCTCATTAGAGACCACACACAAACAGGAGTTCAAGGGGACACACCAACGTGCTTTTAACAGAACTCTTAACAAAACACAGCATCATTAAGGTGTCTGAAAACTGCAGTGCCAGGACTGAACATCCTCCTGTGTCTGCCCCACCCAGAGCCCAGGGGTTTGTGTGGAGCCCTGGGGCAGCAGGAGAGGCCATCAGAGGCTTTGTGCCCCTCAGCACCACCCAGACCCCCCAGCAGCCAAAAGCCGTGCCAAGAAGTCACACACACTTTGGGGCTATTCCTTGGGGATGTTTCCCCAGTTCATAATTACCCAAGGAGCTGCTTAATTAACCTGTTCATTATCTCCCCCAGGGGCTCAGGCAGGAGAAATGAAGGCAGCACTTGTGCTCCTGTGAGTGTCAGGGATCAGAGGGTGAGCTCCCCAGCTCTGGGAGCAAGGAGCACTCCAGGCACAGCTCTGCTGTCCCTGGCAGCCATGCCCAGGCTGCTGGCACAGCACCAACCTTGGCTTTGGTGGCAGCAGAGGCCAAGGCAGCAGCTGCAGCTGTGGCCACGTTTCCTTCCGAGATCTCGTGCTCCACTTTCTTCTTCCCAGCCTCGGCCTCTTTGTCCTTGCTGCCATCAACGTTCTCCTTGTTCTCCTCTGCCTCCTTTTCCTCTGCAAGACACCCCAGCCCAGGCTGTTACACGTGTTCCCGGCATGGGAGGGCACCACGCTAATTAGTCAGGCACTAATTAACCCATCCTCAGTTCCAGCACTGCTCCCCATCCAAATGCTGACGGGGGAACCCCAGTTTGAGAGGATCTGATCCAACAAATGGGGCAACTTTAGATGCTTTTCATTCCCATCCCCTCAATTCAGCACCTGCCATCAGCTTCCTCTTATCATTTCCAAATCAACTCCATCAAATCCAAATACTCCTTATTGTACATGGTGCTAAAATCCTGAATCTAAGTTGCAGGAAAAAAGCAATATATCCATTCCCACCCCGGCAGTGTCCAAGGCCAGGCTGGACAGGGCTGGGAACAGCCTGGGACAGTGGAAGGTGTCCCTGGCCATGGCAGGGGTGGCACTGGATGATCCTCAAGGTCCCTTCCAACCCAAACCATTCCATGATTTTATGAGGCACAGGGGAAATGTCAAAAATAAGGTTTTATGTAGATGATGGTACTCCTTAGCCTGTCAAAATCCAGGCTTGGCATCACTTCCCAGGGAAAGTGAGCTGAAATACTAACTTCCAATAGGAGAAATGAGCAGAGAATCCCAGAATGGTTGGGTTGGAAGGGGCCTTAAAGCCCATCCAGTGCCATCCCTGCCATGGGCAGGGACACCTCCCACTGTCCCAGGCTGCTCCCAACCCTGTCCAACCTTAAACACCTCCAGCAGTTCCATTTCTTTGCATCCAAAGTGATCAAATGTTGTGGAATTTGGGCAAATCCCCCATTTCCATGCACTTGGGGGCTGCAGCTCCTCCCCCCCACGCCCAGGACTGGGAAGTTCAGGGAGGAATTTGGTGCCTGAGCTCTGCAGGGAGGCTCAGGTGGAACCTCTGTGAGCACAGAGCAGCCCAGGGGAACGTTCCCAGCTGGGCTGGGCCTGTCCCAAGCCCTCTGGGGAGGAGCTGGAGCAGTGACAGCTCTCCTCACCTGTCTTGGGCTCCGCAGCCCCGTCGCTCTCGGGCTCCTTCTCGGCGCTGCGCTCGCTCTCCCCCTCCGGGACCTTCTCCCCTTCCTCAGGCTCGCTCTCGGCTTTGTTCTCCACCTGAAGGGGATGGGAGTGGTGGGACAACGGCAGGGAGACAAGATACTCACCGTTAACTTCTGTCATGGCCTTCCAATGAATTCCTTACCACAGTGGAAGAGGTTACATTTTAAAGGGTGGCTGCTGCTTGAGCCAAATTTGACAAACAAACCCAAACTGTGAATAAAAGTAAATGTAAACTGGACCAAGTCCAGTGACCCAGGCCAAGCTGGGTTACTCTGTGGGCACAAAAACTCCTGAACCAAGATCACAGAATCATGGGATGTCTGGGAATATGCAGATTTCCAAGCCCTGAGTGAGTCTTCCTCACTTATCTCTTCCCAAATGCCCCTGATTATCAGGGAGGGAGAAGAACTACCTGAAAACAGAGTGGGAAATAACCCCAAGGCTGCGCTGATCAGCTCCAGGTTAGTCTGAACTCCTCATCTGGTGAAGGAGGCAACAAGAAATATCTCCTGTTGCTGCAGACTCCAGAAGAAGCCACTTTGATTTATTTATCAGGAATGTAGCAGGAATTAAATAATAAATAAACAATTTAAATTTTTAATTATTAAATAATAAAGAAACAATTTTAATTTAAAATTAAATTTACATATATAATAAAAATATTAATTTTATTTGAATACATATTAAATGTAATTATATTAATACATAAACAAATAAAAATAGTAATAATTTAAATATTACAGTAATTTAGCAGTAACTAAACTGGCATCCTGGAATTCCTGGTTTAATCCCAGCTCATGTCTGAAATACCCACTGCAGTTTGAGGTAGCTGTCTGTGGACACAGGTTACGAAAAAGCCACAAATGTTCTTGTGGTCATTATCAACAGGTTGAAGGATAATGACAATTAGTGCCTAAACAGCTGATCTTCACGGGCAGGGTGGGTCACCCCCAGCATCACAAACACATCCATGCCCAAGGGCCAGCCCAGAATTCCTGTGGGGAGGATTCTCCTAGAGCAGCTCAGCTGGAGACCCTCAGGCAGAAATGGCTGTGAAATAACTGAGAGTGTCCTGAGAGCCCTGGTGGCAGACATTTGCCCAGAGCCCTGCCCCAGGAGCTGCCCTGCCCCAGGAGCTGCCCTGCAGTGCCACCCCAGAGCCCCCCAAGTCAGGGTGCCCCCCTGGAGCAGCTCCAATCCCAGTTCCCACAGCATCCCCCTGTTCCCGTTCCCATCAGAACACCCCACTGATGCCTCACTGCTGTCATTCCAGACTCCAGCACTGAGATGGAGCTCTGTGGAGGCTGGAAGCTGTCCCTGTGGGGACACAAACTGTCACAGCTGTCACCTGTGTCACAGGCACCCTGAAACTCCTGAATTCAGGATCGAAGTGCCAGGAGCCTCCTGCCAGCAGACCCAAACTCACCTTCTCTGCTGGCTGCCCCTCTGCCTCCGTTTCCATCTTCTCTTCCTCAGCTCCATCTAAGAAGCAAACAGGGAGGGTTTCAGGATTGCCCCCACACCACTCCCCACAGTCACCCTCTGTTCTGGGCTAACTAAAACCTGCTCTTCTCCACCAGTGGCTGCAGGAAAGGGCCAGCACTGAACTGCCATACACCAGGCTGCTCCAACCCTGCCCTGGGGCACTCCCATCTCCCTCCAGCCTAAACCAGACCAGACAGGGCCCAACTGGTGTTGAAGTGAGACCAACATGAGGACAGAAGAAGGAATAATAGAGATTAAGATTAAGGAGTCACTGTTCCAGGTGCTGGATGGGTGCACCTCGTCGCAGGAGTGCTGGAAGAGCTGGGAGTGCACCTCTGTGCACCATTTGGCAATTCATTTATTGCTTTATGAAACACTGATTTAAAATGTTCCTGTAATGACAGCTGGTTCTGGAGATCAGGGGATAACAACCAGCCATGGAAACACCATGGAGGTACCTGGATAATGTTCTAGAATCTAGAATGTTTTGTGGGATTGTTCAGAAGTTCAAGAAATCCTAATTTATCCACAGCTCTGCAAGGAGAAACAAGGAAGCACATGCTCATGGTCCTGGCCAAGGATTTCACAATTTATATAGAGGCATTAAAGGAGCTTATTTAGATCCTGGACTGGGGTGATGCAGAACTGCTGGTGACAAGCTCTGATCCATCTCTAAGCTTCTGAAGACATCAGCTGGTGCTGGGGGTTCATTTTCAGTAATCCTCATTTTCCTGCTAATTCCTGTGTGCTACACTGAGGAAAAACAAGGTACAAAGAGTTCTTCTTGAACAGCAACAGTTCTGTAGAGAAATTTTTACACAAGTCCCTTCCATATATAAGAAAAACCAACTAAAATGTCTGACTGAAGGGTAATAGTTTTCCTCTTGGCCTATTTTAAGATGATAAACCCACTTATCTGAACTATCTGCCACCATAATTCAATTTAGGGAGACTGGGGACGTTCTCCCTCACAGGTTTTATCTCAGAGTTAGGATTTAGTGACCCAATAATGTCACAGGGAAAATCTCGATTAGATTTTGTCAGACAGCTCTTTCAAGCCTAGAAGCAGAGTTCCAAGCTGGGCTGGAAAGTGTCATTCCTCCCAGGAAAGGGAAGGGTTGACAAAGAAAGCTGGATTCAATCCTTCAAGACAAAAAAGGGGAGACAAAGTCCAGAACACTCCGAGTGTGCCCAGGTTGGTGGAACTCAAACCAAAAAAAACACTGCATAGAAATACCTAAATTTACATTCTTGGGGAGGATCATTGAGATCATCCCATTGCCANGTCCCTGTTCCTGGGAGCAGAGCCTGACCCCCGCTGGCAGGTAGGAGCTCCAAACAAACAGGACATCCCAGAAAGACAAACTGCTTCCCATCCACTCTTCAGAGAGGATTTTCTCAAGGAAAAGCACACAGAGCATCTCCAAGTGCTCTCAGATCCTCCTGTGTGTCAGGACACATTCATGGACACCACCCAAACCCAAGGGCTCCTTCCCATGCCCAGGGACACCCTGGGAAGGAAGGGACGTGTGACACCAGGATTACTGCCAACACCCTGGTTTAACCTCGCTCCTTTGGTCCTGGCTGCAGCACTACATGCTAGGTTAAAATTAGGCTGACAGCTTCAGACAGGTTGTAGTCAATGGGTTTTGAAAAGTGTTTTCCTGCATCAGCTGCAGAGCCCTGACACGCAGTGACAGCGCGGTGGCTGCAGCTCCCAGGGCCACCAGGTCCCAGGGGTGGGACACCATGGGACAAGGGACAACAGATTCAGTTATCCATTGTTAGTCTGGGGGGAAATGAGTTTGCCTGGGTGGAAGTAGTTTTTGGTTTTCTAAATCTAGTAGTTTTCTAAATCACAGGCTGCTGAAAGGATCCCAGGGTCATTAAGGCTGGAAAAGACCTTCAGGACCATGGAGTCCAAGCTGTGCCTCATCCCCACCTTGTCACCAGCCCAGAGCACTGAGTGCCACATCCTGGGGCACTTCTGGACTCCACCACCTCCCCGGGCAGCCCCTTCTGATATTTAACACCCTTTCCATGAAGAATTCCTCAAAATAGTAGAGTCTGGTAAAACTTAATCCCTAATTCCAAAATGAAAGGATGACACAAAGCCCAAAACACGCCTGACCTTCTGCACAGCCATGACAGAATTGCCTCTGGCCCCTGGCATAGACACAAACACAACTGCACTGATTTTCAGTTGTGATCTAATGAGCTTAATGAAAATACATCCCAGAGGAATTGATCAGTTGGAGATCTGTGTCCCTGGGACAAAGGGGGAAGCCTTGACTTAAAGGAGAGAGCTCCTGAAATCCTCTTCCCCTGCACCAAAGATGCTCTTGAACTGTCTTCAGCAGGTTTGACAGTGCACCTTGCAGGATGTGGGAATCAGGGATCAGAGAACCCAGAATCATTAAAGCTGGAATACACCTCTGAGACCATGGAGTCCACCCTGTGCCATCCCCACCTTGTCCCCAGCCCAGAGCTC
>VYZP01011170.1:0-17793 GCA_013400635.1 Hypocryptadius cinnamomeus | reverse complement strand
AGATTCTGCCCTAATGGGAGAGTTCCAGAAAGGCTAGTAGGACCATTCCAGAATTAAGTCATTGCAGAATTTAAGACAATGAACATTTCCATGTGCCTTTCTGCTTTCCATAAACTGGTGTTTCCAGAGATAGATGTCACTGCTTGGATTGTACAAAAAAAAAACCCCAAACAACCAAAACTCAGCAAGCCCAACAACAAAAATATCCAGCCAAACTGTCTGCAATTTCTGCTATGGAAACCCTTTCTATTATAAAGTTGAAATATTCCGTCTCCTTTATGTTAAAAAGGAATAAATCAGAATTAAAGTGATACATACTCCCCAGAAGAAAGGGCAAGACATGCCAGGGTAAGCAAAGTCATCTCAGCTGGCACTGATCTCAGGACCAGTGTCTCAGAAATGCTTACACACCAGTGAAATACAACAATTCACTGCACAGGCAGAGAGATGCGTGTCAAAGTCTGCAAGGAGATTATAAAACCAGGCTGGAAATCAGTTCATCCTAAACATCTGCATATACACCACAGGGCTCTCATTCATCCTGGGGGAAAATCTGTGTGCCTGTTTCTCATTCCAAGAGAATTAGCCATCCTGTTCTTGCAATGAGTCAGTTCACCTTGCCAGGCCACAACCTGGGTAGGAAATGGCATCAATTTGCTCTGGCCACTCAAACTCAAACTCTGAAGCAGCTCCTGTGCAGCTTGACAGGCTCATTTCCCAGGAATATCCACCAGGTATCTGCTTACCCTGGCACAGGGACAGAGAAACAGCAACAGAAAGTGTCAGATAGAGCTTGTCAGGGCTTGTCAACTTGGGAAGGGTTTCACTATTTCTCTTGGGCACAAAAGCTCTGCACCTCTGAGGGGCTAATTTTCATGGTGTGAGCATCACTTGGGGAAGGGGAGACAAGATATTTGCCATTGCTATTGCCTTAAGAAAACTTTTCAAACAGTTGATGCTTTTACAGCTTGGCTGCAGGGAAAATGCCAGGTTTCTTAACTTGAAGTCAAAAAGAAAAGCTGTGTTAAGAGGGCACCCACACAGAAAGGCTGGGAGACACATGCATGCCTGGTTAACACTACCTTTCCAGGAGTTGCTTGGCTCACTAAAGCAATCAGTGTCACCTCATGGCAGTCTTGTCTCCATTTGGCTCTGGTTGGGTAAGTTTCCATAATGCCAGCTGCCACTTGATATTAAGTGGCACCTTGGCTGTTCAGAAAAGGGAGTAAAGACATAAAGAGGCAGGACAGGCTCCCCCTGAGAAGTCCAGTCCATTGTATTTAACTTGACTCTGCATCTTAGACAATAGCTGGCAAAAAATTCAGAGACTGGATTTTAGTACTGCTTGTATGAGATCATACTAAAGCTTAGCTTTTAGGGTGTCAAAGAGAAACATCATTGATCTACCCACAAGGATATATTCCTTTTGCTGAGTGTAAGGAAGGTAGCTAATTAGAAAATCTAGAAATTAGATCTACTACAAATTTATTTTTTGATATTACCAAAACAACAGAAGCTACACAGTCAAAGTGCAGTACTTGCTTTGAATATAGTCTTCAGTTTTGCTTTTCTAAGATGTTACTGTATGAAGACTAAAGAGATTTGAAAATCAGGATTTAAAATAGACTCTATTATGACTAGTCAAGACAAGTTACAGCTAGACTACAGAAAATCACAAAGGAGGATGTATTTTAAGAGGAATTTATCCTGATGTTCGGGAATGCCAAGTAGGAGCCAGGGCTCCATCAAACACTGGCCTCTTCTCTCAAACATGGTCTCTGCATATTGTCAATATAGCTCTCTTTTCTAGCTTTCAGACCACATCCTGTATCACTTATTGCTAATTAATCCCTGAGGGATTTAGATATTTAATATTGTAACATGAGAAGATGTCTTAGAAGCAAAAAAAAAAAAAAAACCAACCCCCAAAAAAACCCCCCTAAATCAAAGGCACATAGGCTTTATAGGCTTTGACCAAAGAATTAATCACAAAGGGCCAGACTGCCTCTGGAAGCAGAGCTCTGCTCTGTGCAGGAGAAAATGGGTATCACCTCCAGATACATTGGAAATCTCAAGTCCAAGCCTGGAAAGAGCAGATGCAGCCCAGGAAGTGCTCTCATTTCTGACATTAGCCTGAACTCCTGCAAGGAAACTGTGGGTGAAGGATCAACCAAGTCCACAGCAATCACTAAGTCATGGCAAGAAAACCAGTGGGAAATGGGTCTGGAATTTTACCAAAAGCAGTTTCCAGGTCAAAAGGAGATTTACAACCAGTCACTTGTAACTGAAAACAAATCCATGGTCTCCATGACCTTTATGTTTGATAGAGGTATAAATGTGTGGGAAAAATGCTTTTGGAAAAGATGCCACAACAGAATGATTTGACAGGTAGAACTTCCCTTGGTTCTGCTGGTGAAATATGCCAAACTGACAGATAGAGACAACTCCAAGGACTTCTGCCCACTTTCAAATGTCATAAAAAGGAAAAGCGATGAGTAATTTTGCCTCTCTGTGAGGTGTTATTGCCCTGGCAACAACCCTCCATGTCTGTGGAACAGCTTTAAACAGCACAAGTGGGCAAGACATTGGTGAGTGGTCCAAGTTTGCCTCTGTGGAGAAAGACAGCACATTGCCTTTGGAACGCCTGAACTGCCCCACCAGCTCTGCCTGCTTGGGCTTCTTGAGCAGGGCTTGAGAGGATGGAAAGATATGGTCCTTACACTCTGTGTGAGGAGGCAGTCACCCTGCCTGGAGCTCTGACATGACAAAAAATAGCTCCCACATTCAGGGCAGCTACAGTTTTTGCATTCATGGGCACAGATTCGTAGTTAGGGTGCAGATGACATCATTATCTACTCCTCTTTGGTTTCCTACAGAAGTACAAGTTTAAACAGCATGGGAATGAGGGCCTGTCATGCCATGGTTTGTCTGAAATTGTCATTATCTCTAAAGCACATGTCACAATGTCAAGATTGAAATAAATGTATCAGCACTTTACCCAGCTGACAGAACATGACACCATCCAAAGAGGTTGACAGAAAGAGTAGGTAAGGCTGAAAAGTATTCCAGGATGGAGTAGGGGAAATGTAATAGCAGCACATAAAACCTTGGGAATACTAGATTTGCCTTGTGTTCCCATCCCCACAGGATGATGTGGAACAACTTATATGCAAGGTAGAGGGCACCCACATGTCTTGCCATTACTACTTGGGGGTGCTTAACTCCACAAGGTGCATCAGGCTCCCTTTAACTACAGTCACTGATAATTATAGAGCATGAGCAGGTTTCTCTTAAGCCCTACAGTGGGCTCTATCTAAGATCAGTTTCCATCAGTCAAGCCAGTGTCAGATGACATTCTAGATTTACAGCAGAGATCACCATTTGCCTTGCCAGCTCTAAGAGCCTAATGACAAACTCTGAAGTTGGAAACTATTTTAATGGGAGCACACAAGCACAGGAAGTAGTAAAATTTTCCAAAATATCCAGGAGGGCAGAGCTCTCTCTCATGCCTTTAGATGCTAGCAAATAATAATGATTACATTTTAGTTAATAATTACCAGGTGCACCAGGCCACCAGATCATGCTGCCCTGGCTAAAGATACAGGCATCTCCACAGTGTCAGGCAGCTGCTCCATCTGCTGGATTAAGCCTCCAGCTAAAGCAGTTTAGCTCTACCCATGCCTCATGAATGTGGTCCTCTGTGTCAGTCAGTCTGTGAACTGTAGCTATGAATAGTTTTAGCACTCCTCGGGGAGGTCATGAGTACTATGGAGGTCCTAGGGGTGTGGGTGAGTTGAGTCATTGGAGTAAGGAATAAAAATGGTAAGGCCATGGGCATGTTGGCCAGTCTCCAGTTATTCTCTGATGAGACAGGCTCTTGAAAGATAATTTGTGAAGTGATGTGACTGAAGTCAAACCATAAATGAAGTTTCTTAAAATATATAAACAAATAAGCATTGATACTGCTGTTTCTGGGTTTCTAGGGTACACAGAATGTCAAGTGACTAATGATGCATACAGAAAGCCTTGCAACAAAGGAGATCAGTATTTGCTGAAACAGAGCACATTATGGAGTTTTGCTTTTGACAGAACTGAATGCCAGCGTGTTCAATCTTCCACACTGGTAGATCCAGTCAGCTCAGAGAAAAAAAATTCTGTATCACCCCACACTGTGTATGGTCACTTTTGTCAGGGTGAAAATAGGAAGACTTAAAATGTCTACATAGAGATGTAAAATGAAGAGCATTAGCTGCAATTGAAACTAAAAAAAAAAAAGTGGGTTGGGAAAAGACAGATACCTTTCTTTAAGGTGACCATCATTCTTGGATACAGCATAGGGTATTTCAGATTATTTTCACAGTGAAGATTTGGTTTAATTTGTGTCTTTTCTTCCCAGGGCAGATCACAGTTATTCTTATAAAACCTAAAAACCCCCAAAGTGTGATGAAAATGAAGGCTGGGACAAGGCAGTAATGAAAGTAATGAAAACTGTGTCAGAGTACAGTGCACCTGATAGAGAGTCTCAATTTTCCATCAATCAAGGCAAACTCATCTATAAAGCAAACTGTGTAGAAGACAGCTAGAAATGCACAAAGACGTACAAAGGTTGTTAGCCATGTAATAGTTCTGCAAATATTTCTTTTTGGGGAGGATCTCATTTTGGGAACCAAGGACCAACAGATTGCTATTTTCTTCCCAGCTGTGATGGAGAGATTCTGTGTCATGTTGGGTTAGCTGTCCTTTCCTCATCTCTGTTATCACAGCAAAATCACTTTCATCCCAGAAGTTTCAGCATAAGTATAACATATCATTATTCTCAAACAAAATTATTTAAAACACCTACAAACTAAACCATTGTCTGTATCCACCAGAATTAATTTCACACTCAGAGATGTCACTGAAAGAAATCTCAGGATATGGAAGAAGAAAGTGTGGCCTTCCTAAAAAATTGCTGGGATAGGAACTATCTTTTGTATCCTGGATATCTCTGCAGCTGTTTCATCTGCTGCTTTCCCAGTTTGGTGGGATCTGCTGAGAACAATCATCTCCTGTCCTCATTTATGTTCTTTGGGTGAGAAGCTGGAACAAAAGATTAATGGCAGGGCTAGGTCTTTCCTGTCTGTTTTGATGATTTGAGAACACAACTGCTCACTAGCCACAAGGGACCTATACTCGCTGCCTGCATTTGCATCCTCATTCCTAAAGCCTGAGTCATGGTGAGAGCACTGAGATCAGCCAAAGGACTGCATGAGATGACTCATGCAGCATATATCCCTGCAGGAGTTCACAGCCATGCACCCCTCTCCCTTACTGTTCTTATCCTTGTCCTTCTGCCCCAGTTGTCCCTCATATTTTTAGTATTTCTTTGCCATGTCTGGCCCAAGCAGACCACAAATGCTGGTATTCAATGTGTGGGTGGGGGTCTCTGGGCTGTAGCACATCATGTGATAACAGACAACTATAAGAATCTCACAGTAGCACAGCCCTTTCTTGGCAAGGAAAAACCCTTCCAAACCCGACTAGTGAAGTGCAGTTTGGAGTACTACACAGCCAGGAATACAAGTCAAATAAAAATACTCAGTATTGTGTTAAATGTCCTAGCATATTTTACTCCTACTGCCTCACAATGACTGGCAGAGATGTCTATCAGAAGATATTTGAGAGACAGCTACATCAAAACACAAGGGTGACACATGCACAGAGCCTTTTATGATATAAATAGGATGTCATTAAAATTCTTTTTTACATGCAATGATGAACACACTACTTCTGATTATTAGCAATTATTTCAGATTCATATTATTTGCAATACCACCAGTGGTACAGGAGAAAAACTCAGGGCATTTCCCCTAGAAACAGCACTTGCCGACAGTGTTCTGTAGCCAGGGATTGTTTTGTATTTCTTGTGTGTTTCACAGTTAAAGTAAGAAGATAAAGGACTACCTTTTGAGGCTTGCAAGCTCCTAATGAGCTTGGTTCTGTGGTGAGAGTTAGTGGAGCCTGATGCATTCCTTGAACAAACAGTCTCTGTCTGTGCAATGTGTACACAGCTCAGTGAATTTACTGAGCGTGAGCTGGGAGTACATCACACTGCTTCCCACCCTCCATCACTGACTCCTGACATCCATCCTGTCATACATTAATTTAGGGAGAAGGTCCAGGCTGACAGACTGTTAATAAGGGCATGGTGTCTTTCACTTACTGCAGTGAAGTTAATCTTGCTCATTGAAATTGTTTAACTTTAAAAAGCCCCAATCAACCTCCAAAACAATGAAACCAGAGAAGGTCAGAAGCCCCTAAATCCTTGCACTGTAGACAGAATGAGTGTGAGCTGTCCAGATTCTCACTTACTCCTTCCCTGACTCAACAGAAATTAATCTTTATGTCGAATCCATCACAAAGCTCTCTGCCAAGAGGGCTGTCAAAGGTGACAGATAGCACCAATCAGTGTATGATCTGTGTTTCATGATCTAAGAGAGATTATGGCATCTTGTGCTACCTGAGGTGATGGCAAACTCAGCTTCAAGGTGCACAGAGAGTGCTGTAGAGCCCAAGCCTGAGGTGTGGAAATCAGGCCCACAAAGCCAAATTTTGGGTCCTCCCAAGCACAGGGCGGGGTGCAGGGTCAGAGCCAGTCTGGGTCTGGCTCAGGCCAGGCTCAGCTGGAGCCTGCCCTAGGAGCTTGCATCTGGTGGGGAAGGTTGGGTTGCTCTTTGCAAACAGATGATTTTGTGCCTATTAAACCACACCTTGTTTACACCTGAACATGGTAGTGAACAGCTGTTCCCATTACCATCAATATTCAAGAGGGAGTTTTGAATCCTATCCATCTGGATGCCTAAGGGAATGCTATCTGACCAATGCTCTCCAAAAATGCTACAAATTCTGTGATGTGTGCTCTCACTTCCACTGCCTTAAAATATTTGCTGACTTTTTCTGCCCATACACAGCAGGAGCACTGAGGACATTTTTCTCTTCCACATCACTGACCTAAAGCTTTCTTTGAAATCCTCTTATCTTTCCAAGGAAACTGTACCACACCACAGTATGTGTGTGGCACAACTTCAGTCAGGGGACAGTGGAGTAGTATAATGCATACCCTGGCTCCTATTTCTTAAGCTAGCATCTAAAAATCATTAATACTGATCCACGCCCAGAACAAGTCTGATAGAGATGACACATGCTCACAGAAACACATTTCTGTCAAAAGGAGCTGGTGCACACAATGCAGAATTTATACATGATAACTAGATCCAGAAGCATCTATCCAGATGGCAAAGATAAGCAATAATTGCTCTACCAGACCCTGCTGAAAATTAGATGCTACATTGATATGTTTTTAGGAAACTGGAAGCAACATAATTTAACCATACTGTACTAGCAGTTCATGTCACTTGGTTGTAAGAATTCTTGATTTGGTTTATAGAAGATCTTTGTATCTTTCTAACAACAACAAAAGAAATGATGCTCTGCTGACACACATTAACCTCCTTGCAGAGCAGATCTATGTGAGAAGCTCTAAACAGTTGCTGATGTTTCTCCTCAGGTGCTGCTGTGTAACTCTTCACCTGATTCACTGTGAAACCTCCCAGCCCCAAGGACTGGTCCACAGAAAATAGTTCCTGCCAGTTTAACTGCAATCAGTTATTAAACTGATTCACTTAATTCCTCAGAAACTCCTTTGGGGACACAGGTGTAATAACTTCTATCAGTTATGACTTAGAGCAATTTACCTTTCAGTTGGTAAGATGTCATATCAATTTAAAACTTGGTTTCAGGTTCATAAACTACCAAGTTAACACCTAATTGCTATCAGCCAAAACACTGTGTTTCCAAGTGATGTTTTCCATAACTGATTACAGTTGAGTCAGTTCAACTATTTGTACAGATCAGCCCAAAATCCCCTGCTCCAATTACATGGCTCTTGGTTTCAAATGTTGAGCAATGCACAAGTGAATGATCCATCTGTTCCTGTGGTAAACAAAAGGGTAAGGCAGGCAGTACTTGACCCTGTTTTTAAACCAGCTCAACATGCAGAAAATGGGTTGAGGAATCAGAATGAAACTACAGCAATGAAGAATTTGACATACAGATATGCCTTGGAGTCCATCATCCCACAGCTCCTCAAAGACCCCCAGCTTTAAGTCCAGAGCATTTACCAAGTGTTGGGTTTCATGTACATATTTCTCTCCTGTGGTTGTCCCAGACACTAATTACGGCCTTGTCTGTGTGGTGTGGCTACTCTCATGATACACAAGGGAATTGGTTCATGTTTCCAGAAGCTTGGAGCTGGCATTGCTGAAAACAAGTTGAAACAAAAGAAACAGTTCAGCTAAATGCTAGTGCTCCTGGTAGGGTGATCAGTGATCATCCCACTAGTAAAACTAGTTTTACTTCTAACCACCAACTTCAGATTAATTAGCTGTAAAACCTAGTTAAATAAGTCAATAGAATTAATTTTAATAAAATTAAATAGCATCAAAGAAAAAAAATACTTCCTCTAGGATTTCTAGGATGGGAGAGGAGCACCGGGGAAGACAGTCCCTATGCTCTTACCTGATGGCTCTGCCAGTGCAAAAACAAGGGGTATCAAGCCCTTTTTCTTATTTATCCATTGTTTAATCAGACCATCACCTGCTGCAGACTCAACAGGAAGCAGCCTGGAACTCACTGGCAAACCAATCTGGGGAGGAGGGTTCTCTCAAGTCAGGCTGGGGTGCATGGGACAGGCAAGCTTGTGCTACCAGGGTGGCAGAGCAGAGCTTGCTGCTGGCACACCTCAGGCTCCTGACCCTGCACAGCTGCTTGCCAGGGCCAGGGCAGGGAGCCAAAGAGCTTTTCCAGCTGCTTGCCTTTCCTGCTCTGTTCTTAGCTAGCAGAGGGAGAAAGCAAGGAGGAGGGGGCTGAAGTAGGCTGAGTGACAGCATGGTGCTGCACCAAGCAGGGTGGGTGCAGTCTCAAGAGGGGCTGATGTTCACAAGAAAACAGCATAGCTTCTCAAGAGGTGAATAGCTCTGCTCACAGTTGTTTTATCACGATTAAATTGCACCTGCCCCAGGCCAGCACTGCTGTGTAGGGTGACATCTCCACCTGCTGCAAACTGCAGCCTGCTCTGCTTCTCCCTATAAAGGTTTTTAGGCTTTTTTTGTACCTCATGGGGCACTGGGCTGAGTTTGACAGCTTCTTGGAGGGAGTTTGTATATTTCACTTCTGTTGTATTTCAGCTCAGTGAACATGTGATAGATTCTTTCTCAATTTCATCCCCAGTGGAGGATTTTTTCCATTTGATGGACAAAAGTTTTCAAGTCCTCTACTATTTTGGGAGGGCACCAGGTATCACAGCTATATGCCAAGCTATGTCAAATTATTTTGTTTCAGCTAGGTCTCTTTACAGAGTTGAAGTTAGCCTCAATTTTTCCTGGATTAATTTCTTTATCTGGGGTTCCCTTTGGACAGTCTATGCTGTCCAGGCAGAGAATTCAGTTTCATTGCTACTGTTTGCTTTCCAGTGTATTATTACTGCTTGACACAACGATTTCATGAGTGCAACAGCAGATGCAAGTCCAACAACCTTGCTTTTGTTGTTCTTTAGCTTTTAGTGTGCCACTTAGCAGCAATAAGTGGTCTATAAAGTTTGAAGCCATCCTCATTGTCTCCTACACAATGTCAGCCTGCACTGCTGGAACATGCATTGCTTCTTACTGACCCGATGTAAGGCAGTGTCACAGAGTAGTAAAGAAAGAGATGCTAAAGCTAAACCACCCCTTTCTCAGGGCACCTGCTCCTGCACTGCTCTCCACCCCTCCACACTTGGAGCTGTTCTGCTGAAGGCCTGATGGATGGTCCCATGCTCATCCATACTGGCCTTCAAATGCCTTTCAAAAATTCAGACACAAACAAGGGGGGCCCTCATTTTGCACGCTCAGTGGCATGTCTCCAGCAGGAACATGCAAGATGTCTCAGGGCTGAAGCCAACCTTGTTTTAGCTTTGCAACCATTTAATCTTTCATCTGTGACTCTTGTCAAACCTCATTAACACTCAGTCCCCAAGAATGAGCCTCCATGCTCTCTCACTCTCTAATTATACATGGCATTCCCTCTCACACCCAAACCCTCCCATGTAGGTAAGCAAATACACTGACACCCAGGCCAGCCTCATACAGCTTTGCAGAGACTTCCTGCACCCATGCTGAGAGCAGCCTGCTTCTCCTCTGCAGCCCAAATCTGCCAGGTAAAGAAGAAAGAGAATGGCTCTTTGATGGCAGGAGAATAAATAAGTAATACTCCAGGGGCAGGTGAATCACAGCCTTGCTGTTCCTGTCATGCCCTCTGCTCATCCTGAAGGCAATTCCTATGAAAGTTGCCTTTGCCAGCCTTGCACAGCTGTGCTAGCTCTTCTGAAACAGGGATTCTTCCTAGAGCACTTCTGCAGTCCCTTTTTACCCACCGCACTCACATGAACAGCATTCCCTGAATGAACTGGAGAGGTAAGATCACAACAGAACAAAAAAAAAAAACTTTAAGTGAGGCACCTGCAGGTAATTGTGCAGTAAAAAATTAGAAGGTCTATGTCAAAGTCGATGGTGTGATTCATTTTGAGGAAGCACAAAGAGAGAGAAAGGGTTATTTTTCTTCCAAAAGCCCAAATGCAAAGAAATCTTGGGCTTGTGAAAGAATTCCTTGAAAGGACAAGGTGCTCAAGAAACAGGAGGAAAGCCACCAAGCAAGGATAATAAGACTTATTTTCCTTTGGAGACAGACAGCAGTTCTTCCTGAAGCACCAATACAGCATTTAACCAGCTCTGAACAGTTCTTGCCACAGCTTTGTATCCTAATTCATAAGATTGCCATCATTCACAGGAGGCTTTTCTTTACCTCCTGAAAAGAAAAGCAAGACCCAACTACTAAATGGTTCAGTATCCTGCATTGCTTGGTATCCATTTGTTAGGTCCAAAGAGTACAAAGCACCTAGAAAGAAACAGACACCAGAGAGCTACTTCCTAGGGGACCAGCATTGAGATGGACAGTGGGAGATACCACTGAAAGATTGTTTCATGCTGGGGGCAGCAGTGGTGGAGGCTGTAGATAACACCAGATGGCACAGGGTAAAGTGTAGTGCCTTCTCTTACAGCACAGGGCTTTGAATTGTACCTTCAGCCCAGTGCCCACCACCACTCTGTTACTCTGTTAGCAGCACTGCAGGATTGCCAGAACAGCATCTCAGGCCCAGTGACTCTTTATACAATGGCTGGTTTCTGCCAGGGCCTGACACAGCTGGGGGAAGGTGGCTGTAGGCAATATGATCTGCCCTGCACAACAGAAAGTGTTTGTTTGCTTATCTGCCTCCTCAACAAACAGAGTTTTGAGACATGATTTATCATGGCCTGGTTTTCAAACAGATTGCAGTAGGAAATATATCAAATGAAAAATTGGTGGACTTCTGATATGACTTTTGTTCATAAGCCTTTAAAAGTATTGTAAATGACTGGCAATCCAAACCCAGCAGGTTTGATGGAGTTTTGGGTTCAACAGGTCTTGTTTTATTGTCTGTATTAAATAGGGGGTTTAAATAATGTAAACAAGAAGAAAATTGCCATCTTAGATGGTTACAGCATCGGGACCTTGCAGTAGGCTTGGTTCTGGATCTGTTTCCTTCTGGCAAAAAGTCACTACAACCCAAAGGAGAAAGCATTATTCCTCACCCAAGCTCAGTCTCAGCTGCCACCCAGTGGAATTAGAAATCTCTGCATTATGTCAGTGGCTCCTACTGCTGCCTCATCACACTTGTCTACAAGATTTTAGTGACCAACAATAAGATTTGATTTGTCTGCAGTGTTCTCTGCCCATAGATTCATGTAGCACTTCATAGAAACATCACCATTTCTATTTCCCACAAGAGAAACTGAGGCACAAGAGCCAAGTGGTCTTCCTGATCACACTACAGGCCAGAAACAATATTTGTGATAGACCATGCCTTTCATGATGATGCTCTAAACATGGCTGGGTGCTGATCCAAAGAAGATCCTGTAGGTTGATGATCTGAAGCAGAGGCAACAGTGCCAAGCAGGGGGAACAGATGAAAACACAGTGGAGGCTGGAAGTGAGATTGAACCTGTCACTTATAACTTGGACAGCCAGTTCACTTCTCTTTGTGGTCTTCTGTGTTTGCTTAAACTGGAATGAGCAAGCAGTCTGGTTTAAGAGATGTCTGCAGGGATTTTGCAAGCTGTCATGAGTTATCTTTCACTCTAGGAGAGCATGCTCTGGTTACTGCAACACAAACCTCAGCATATGGGAGGATGTAGAGGTGAAAGACAGAGCTGTCTGTACAGCTGGAGGTGCAGCTCCTGGAAATAAGTGGTCAGCCAGAAAGCCAGAGGTACTACAAATGAAGAGGAAGTGCTACACAGAGGCAGGAACAGCCCTAACAAAAAAGGCAGGCAGAAATTGTCCTTGCTTTAGGCTATGACCGCTTAATATGCAAAGGGAACACAACATACCTATCAGGTCTCATGGGAGCCCTGGTGTCCAACAATCCCTCCTCTGTCCACCCACAATTAACATCAGCTTTAAGCCCCTATGAGTAATTTCAGTGAAAGAAAACTAGGAATATCTGGAATGTTTCTTCTGTCACCCCAAGGTGTTTCTTCTGTCACTCCAAGGCAGGCACAACTCTGAGCTGCAGCTCATAGCAGGGACAAGAGCTGGTAGATGCCATAGCCTGAAATGTATGGAAGGCCCCTAAAAATAGGTAGTAGCAGAAAGAGGAGTTATTTATTTCTAAAGACAAAGTGTATGCATGCATACACTTCAGCATATGTGTATATATATATATGTATGTTGCTTGAAAGATTACAAACAATGTCATATTTACAAGAGACAGAGATTCTGAAATCACAGGTAAAAAGCCCAACCTTCTCTGACCTAAATTACAGTGTCAGGATAAACACTTAAACAAGTTGTTTTTCAGAAGATGAACACTTTGTGCTTTCTGCCATGCTCCTGAAGAGCACTCAGCAGAAGATAATGAGTAAGAAAAAAAGAACTTTTCTATAAGCTTTTATCTTGCTCCTTAAATAGCTGGATTTGAAAAGCACATCTCCCAGGCATTCAGATCTAGGTAGCACATAACACAAAAAAAGTGACCATTGGGATTTAAGGGATTCAGGGGAGACTGCTCAGCAGCCAGCAACTCAGGCTATTCCTAGTCAAATGAGAGTCTTACTTTTCAACCCACTTTCCAATTTGCTCTGCCTTTATTCCTTTTACAAGGAAAGGTGAAGCAAACACTGAGCAGGAGGTGAACACACATGTTCAGCTCATCTCCAAAGTCACTGAAGACCAACTGAAGTTTCACAATATTTTCACTTTGCTACTGAGAGCTCACATCACTGAAAGTCTACTTCAAACCAAGAGCCAACAGTGACCCAGTGCCACAGAGTAATCCCAAACTGCAGTAGCATTATCTCTATTTGATGGCATCATCAAAAATACCCCTTGCTAGATTTACCAAGTGGATACTATTTCAGGAGATTTCATTTTCAAGCTTTATATCTTCAAGATAAAAAATGACCTACTTAACTTTTCATCATACCTCTGGAAGAAAAGACACTTTCTAGTGCAGTGTGAGAATTTTAAAACAGTTTCCATAAAAAAGTAAAACCCTGATTGGAATGTGCAGCAGCAACAAGCCTCCCTTGGTATTACCTACTTAACCTCATGCACCACTGCATCAAAACCACAACTCATGCAAGTCAGTGGCTGACTGATTTCACCAATCAGAGGCAAACAATATTGATGAGGGAGATGAAGGGAATGAGCTGTGGTCTGAAAGGCAGCCTCATGCAGCCAGATCTAGGTACAGGCAAGTCCAAGCAGAGCAACTCCATGAAAGCATCAAGGTTCAGTGTGGGGGGAAACATCCTTGGGGGAAGAGAAAAATCTGTATAAATAGAAACCTTATTTACCCAACTATCTTTGTTATTTAATCTGTTGCTCTGGTTTCCCTGTAAATTAAATCCAGATAATATACTCTGCCAGCCAATCATGTAATGCTGGACAACATGTCCAGGCACACAAGCTGCTAAATTGCCACCAGCCTTCAATCTGGAGCCATATAAGACACACAGCTGGGCTGATGGGCTTGGCCTCTCTCTAAACAGGCCTTGACAGGTAAGATACCATCATGCTCTGACTAGACACTTGGACATGTAGGCAGCAGACTGCATGTACATGCTTCTTGGCCCAAGAAATCCACAGGATCAAGCCTCTTCAGTATGAGAAGATGCCTCCTGTTCAGCTTGGTGTATTGGAAAGAGTTGCTGCAGCAGCTGCTGTGGCTGTTGCTATGAATGTTTATTCCCAAAGCAGAACTGAGGGATCAGGACACCTCATGAAAACAACCCCTGTATCCTCTGGCCAGGGCACTGGGTTCTGTTAGCAAACACCACTTTGAGGGTGTTCCTTTCCAACCTGCAGGTCCAGTCTGCCCCATGCAGCAAGAAGAACACTCTATAGGGATCTCAGGGACCCTCCCGACCCCTCAGTCTATCTTCCCATTCACACCTGGATCCTAATGAGCTTCTTACCCTGGTGCTTGCTGAGGGTACTCCAAACACAGCCATTCTGAACCGAAAAATACATGGTTAGTGATTAGAAGGAGAGTGGGGCTTGCAAACTGATTTTCTATGACAGCTAGAAGTTAGTTCAAATAAAACTACTTTGAGTCTCAAGCAATTACAATTCTCCCCAGACTGTTGTCAACTAGAAAGCTCACCTGTACAGCACTACGACATCTTTATTTTTGTTCTGTGTCAAACACATTATAATGAAACTACAGGTGAATGTCAAGCTCATTTTAGGAGCTTTTTCTTTACAAATACCCATTTTCCCCCCTAAAACATTAGTAATCTTTTCATCACACTCAGACCCTAGGTGTATGATCATTTGTTTACAGCCATAAAAACTGAGAAGTTTCTATTTTCAAGACTTTTCTTCCTCACGATCTAGAAATGTGTTTGAAATGGCAAAAGACTGCCCTAGTACGTTAGTGTGGGGCTCAGCTCTGTTTCTGTGCACTGATCTTCAAATGAGAGCTATAGATAACATTGTTAAATACACCAATGAAATCTTTTTTAAGGCAACAAAGCAGTGAAACACAACCCACACAGGGTAAATATATCTTGGTTTTGAAAAATAAGAAGATAACACAGGCATTTAACTTTCTTCATGAAGTTCACCCCTTGAAAACCACTAGGGTTTTGAAGTATCTAACTTTGGTTCTCCCCATTGTCTCATAAGATAGCCAAAACTGACAGTTTTACACATCCATCAAGAATCCAGCCTCCTCATAATAGGAGAAGGCATCTATTGATTGAAAGGTGATTTTCAAATTTACCTATGTCCAAAAGATCCAGGTGGCCTCAGGCTGCAGCAGCAGCAGCTGCCCTCCTGGACACAGTCTCTGTAGCTGTGGACATGATATATCAGGATTTTAATTCTGAGCTCAGCTTTGCTCAAAAATACTCTCTAGACAACAGCCTATGACAATTCATTTACCTTTTCTTCTATTGCTAACCTGCCATTCAGTAGGGAATAGCAAATGAGAACAGCTAAGTGGAAAGGACAGCTGAGAGAAAGTATTTAGAACATTCAGAAGTGGGTACCAGGAAGTGGCAGTTTCTGTGTGTGTTTGTAACATTTTGCTTAGCACAAGAGAGTCATTCTGAGGATATAGAAAATCACAGTTGTTCTTTGGAAACTCATATTCCAAATGATACGTCAGTATTTTGTAGTTTTTCTGATGTCCTGGCCGAGAGGAAGGACTGACTTGTATTAGCTTTAGTACAATATGAGGGTTTCTGCCTCCAAGATGCTTAATGAGTCATTAAATTATTGAACAGACAGGCTACCAAGAAAACCAAAATAAACCCCACAACAACAAAAACCCAAACCGCAGGGAAAGGGACTTATTTGGTTTTGCTGTTGAGAATCAGCGTAATAAATTAGAAATATCTTGTCAACATCAGTAGCAGATGCCAACTCTTTTGCCTGCATGAATTAAAATTGCTGGCAAGATTAAGAGAGAAAACTGTTTCTAAAGAACTGTTCTGGCTTGGTCCAATATAGGACCTCTATAGGAGGGTGGCTTATCTCTGGAATCTAGTGGGATTTCTTTGCATTTCAGGGGAAAGAAGATAGCATTTTCTTGTAGCACTCCTATGTCTTCCCTATAAAGTGCTTGTCTGCTGGATGCAAACCAGAATACAAGATCACCATTCCTATGCCTGCTTTCCCCACCTTTAGGACAGCTGCTTTGGGGACAAGAAATTGGTCACAGATTCCAGTATACAAAGATTGCCACTGACTTCTCTGCCTGGAGAGCTGGAAGCAGACTTCCCAGGACATGTCTCCTTTTTAGCTCACTTTTGCATCATCCTTAAGCTATCTTGCTTGTTGGAGGTTGTAAACCCCTTCTCATCACTCAGTTTGACACTGATCTTCATTGGTATCCAAATTACTTTAAACACCAAAGTTCTAGTTCTGCTCAAAGTAAACAGGCATTTTCTGCAAGCATTTCCTCATGACTGTAACCTGCCATCCCAAATCAGCTATTGCACGGGCACACCAGAATTTGGAGTGCACCAGTAATCAACATCAGAAGCATGACATACTGCTTCTGACTGAATAATGCTCACAAAAATACCTGTTTCTGGTAGATTGTAGAGAGAATAATGTCCCATTTATCACTGAGGCAGCTGGAATGAATAGGATGATTTCATTGATTACTTGAATCAATCAGATGATAGCTTTAGGATGCTGTGAATGTAATGGGAGTTGTAGGAGGAAAAGCAATCACAAAGACCAATTCCTTTCATAATAACAACATTACCAATCTAATCTAATAAAGAGCCATCAGCCAGAAGAAAACCACAGAAACAGGCTTGTTTCTTGATGAAAGGCTACAATTTTTCTCTAAATTTGTCTGTTAAATTCCAGGCTAGCTCCTGCTAGTTAAGAGCCCTCGTGCACACTGCTATCACTTCATGTAAGAGCACAGACAACCTCAGCAAAAGCAATACCTTTGAGAAATTCCATCAGGACCCTGCCTCAATATGGCTCATATTTGAAAAAACATGTTAAGTGTATTGGTCGAGTCTTAAGCTCCTTCCATAGGGAAGAATGAAAAGTGAGAAGCAACCAAGAAACAAACAGGGACAGAGTTAATGAAATGAACTGATTTTAGTCCTGGCCCAGAAATTGCATCCAAATTTTCAAAATCTTAATTTAAAAAGTAAGGCTTGCTCAGCATATGGAAATGTTGGTGAATATTCAAATATACGTGTGTGTGTATATATATATACATACATGTGCATACATGTATGTGTGCATGTATTTAACTCAAATATTTGTATATGACTTTAAGAAGAATTTAATTCCTTTAATCACACTAGAAAAGGACAATCCTAAACAAATTTTCTCTAGTAACAACACTACACCACTGAGAATGGCATGGTGGATTCTTTCCAGACTGCCATATTGTAATTATGATGGTATAATTGCAAACAAGAACAATGTGTAATCACAATATTGAGTACATCACCTAAAATGTTCAAAACTATATTTCTTAAACAGCTGAGATAATGTATTAGCTAGGAAAGGGGAACATTCAAGCAAGGGCCCTGGCTATTCTCAGCATGGGCACAGAGACAAAGATGGAGGGCAAGCTAGAATGGGGAATACAACTACTGAACAAATGGATACCTGAAGCAAGGAAGGGAAGTGTTTATTTTA